>JPJZ01000777.1:0-12580 GCA_000750815.1 Pseudogymnoascus sp. VKM F-4516 (FW-969)
GGATTTTGGGGGCGGAAGGGCTGGCGTGGGGGTGGGATTCTGGGCACTCCGGGGGGGAAGGAGGGGGGAGATAGGATGAAAACGGGTGAAAGACGGAAAATGGGGAAATGGGATATGGGGAATACGGCTGGGATGGGATGCGTAAGCAAGACTCTACTTCGAACTTGATACAGTATCATACTGTATCTCACCGATGATAAGCCTCCCCCGCCTCTATCCAAGGGATTCTCACTCCACCCCAAACGCTCGGTCGTAGATATACCACCAGCTATCAGGAAGAGGTAACTGATAAGCATCCTCCCCTCCCCTCCTCCCCGGAAAAACTCTCTTCTCTCCCCGCCTGTCTCAAGATTCCCTTCCTCTCCTCTCCACTGGCTTGGCTGCCTTTGGTGTGATAAAATCTTATCAACACGGGGTAGGAGCGTGCAGCAGATACTGCACGCACGCACGCACCCCAGGACGCCGCCGCATGCCGCGGGTGATAAGGTTCTGGGACCGGGCGGGGCCAGTGCACCCTCACGCACGCACGCGCGTGCGCGCAGTGGTGTGTCTGATGGGTTATCGAGTACCGAGCTATGTGGTGTGGATATGAAGCTACTGCGCTGTAAGAGACTCTGGTGCCCTGGTAGGCTGGCGGGCGAGCTAGAGGGGGTTTTACGTTACAGGGCGCTAAGGGTGAGGGTGGTGAGAGGGCTAGGTGGGATGTAAGGGGGGCGTGGTGAGTGTGAAGGCGTGGGGAGAGGGGTGTGGATAGAAGGGGAGGGTGGGTAAAGAGAAGGGAAGAACTGTGGTTGAAGTGAGAGGCTATTGTTAGGAAGAGAGGGGAACTATGGTTGAAGGAGTGGAAACTGTGGTAAACTGAGGGGAACAGTAGTTGGCAGCGGTTCTGTTGACAGACCCGTTGACGAACGTGTGTTTACACACGTCAAGATCGACGTCAGACCCCGCACCGGCGACGTCGCGGCTGGAAGCGTCGCGCTAGCGAGGCGGCGAGTGCGCTGAGGATCGCCGGTGGGAGAGGGGATGGGATGAGAGATGGGGTGGTGCGGGCGGCGAGCGGGCCGTCTGAGGCGGGTGGGGGATGGGCTGATGGGGGATCATGGGGTGGAGTTGTGGGATGATGGTCTTATGGTCGATAGCTGTTGGTAGTCAGTTGATAGTCAGTTGATAGTCAGTTGATAGTCGGGGTAGATGGTTGAGGATGGATAAAGGGTGGCGAGCTGCGCGATGGTTGATGATTTTGAGAAACTGGGTTCGGGGGGGTGGGTAATGGCAGATCTATGATATGGAAGAATCGGAATATGTTGAGTAACGTTACAGGTAAGTGATGTGTATATACTATTCATTTATGCTGTCTATCTATATACAAATGCTTCCCAATCAACGCCGCTATACCCGCCTTCACGTCAACGCCGGCCCAGATGCTCTATGGGTCTTCACGTACAACATCCACACTCACAACCACACCCTCTACAAATACAGTGCAGCCAGCACACCCACGCCCGCACCCACCATCCCTAGCCCCCCAACCTCCCTCCTCCCCACACCACCCGTTGCGCTTGGCGCCTCAGGCGCCTCCAACACTGGCGTCTCACTCTTCACCACCGCCTCCCCTCCCACAACCGCCTTACTCGGCGCCAGGCTCGTCTTCAGTTTCGCGCCCTTCGCCGTCTGCGGCGCATCCACATGCTCCGTCAACAAGCCCTGCAGCACCTCCAGCGCCGCCATCTGCTGTCCCGGCCCAAACACCCCATCGCTGGTCCCCGTATACCACTTTGTCCCGCACAGCTCGCCAGTCTCCGAGCCATCGCACGCCGCCGCTGCACCTGCGGCTGAGGCGCGCAGCACGCGTCCGATGGCGGGGGCGGTGAAGGGTGCGAGCTTAGAGGTCGCCCACATGAAGCGCGAGAGGTAGGCTTTGAAGGAGAGCATGTCGTAGTTGCACGACTGGATGTCCTCGCACGGCACTTCCCACATGACATCCGTGGCGTTAGGGAAAGGGGTGAAGAACCACTCGTTCGTGCGAACGAGGAGACCCTGCGTGCGGCCGCGCCAGAGCGAGTTCTCGCCCGTGGCGTTGTACATGGTTGCTGCGCCGTAGAGGTAGATGCCGGGGGAGTAGGAGAACTGCATGCGGTTGATGTCGACGCAGTTTGACTCGATGCCCGCGCCGTCGTAGACGTTGTAGTGGTCGTCTATGAGTCCGCTCTCGCGCGTCCAGTCCCACACCTTGCCGGCCCACTCGGCGTACGTCGCGTTGCCGGTGTAGCGTGCGAGGCGGGCCGAGAGCTGGAAGAAGGCCCCGTTCGAGACGGTGTTCTTGTACGTGTACCCGTTGTTGTAGTCGAATATCTGCCAACGCAGGCCGCCACCGCAGTGTAAGGTGTCCCAGCGCGCTGCCTGCGTGTTCCACAGGTTTTCGGTCAGCTGCAGCCAGCTGGGGATGCCGGCGGGAGGGGCGCGCCAGTCGTGCTCTGCGGCGGTCATGGTGGCGAAGCCCCAGAAGGCTTGGTCGTCGTTGCCTTCTTCTTTGTAGTACATTGGCACCATGTAGTCGTGGTTAGGCCCGACTTGGCTCACGAGGGCTTGGTAGGCGATGTCGTTGTAGGACGAGTCGCCGGTGAGGCGGTAGTAGTCGAGGAAGGCTCCCCACATTGCTCCGCCTTCCCACCAGTAGTACGGACGCCCCAGGATGCCGATGGTCTCGGGGGTGTTGGTGATATTGCCCGTGTAGAACTTCGCCAGGCCAAATGCGACCTTGCTGGCTGCCGCCTTGATGGAGTCTGGTGCGCAAGTTAGCGGTTGACAGCAGACGGCACGGCAGACTGCATACCTATATCATGGACATCGACCTTGATCGCACTTGTAACATCCGCAGCGACAGTGAGCAGGACTAGCCCGCAAGTACGAAAGTTGACCCTCATCGTGAATCTTGAAAGTCTCTATGGAACCCGTCCCAACAATCCAAAACACAGTGACGATAAAATAGAAAGAAAGAACAGACGAAACAACAAACAAGTTGACAGAAAGAGAGGACCTACCGCAAACTCACCGTACCATCGTCACCTTTATTAAAGCCGAAGACCTCGTATCTGCAGAGCTCCGAATCCTTCCTGTCTTTTAGCTGCGAGGTAACGCCGTACTCGAAACAAAACGGCGTTGTTGTGGGCAAATGAGCGGCTGCGGTTCGTTCTGCGGGGTAGCGTGTTTGACGCCAAGCGACAAAGCTTCGTTTCAGGGTCCCTGTCATGCTGGCCCGCTACTTGTCCACAGGCGAGAGTAAAGCTTTTGTGTTCCGTTGACGCCGGTTGGGGGCGCCTAGATGATGAATATACGGGACTGTGGATACAGAGGCAAGACATTGTGAGCGGTTATTGATATTTTTGTATTGAGGTTTGCAAGTTGCGCGGTTACAGTACCGCTCATTTTCCAATTGTTTGTTCCTGAATGATCCCGTCAAGGTTTATATTTGGCAGCTCTTAGCGTCGGCGGCACTCTGTGTCAAACAAATTGCCAGGGAATAAGGTTTGTATTACATTTATGCCGAGGCGTACGAAGTATTTCATACTATTCTGCACTGTCTATATCGTGTCATTATATCGTCAATCCGGGCACTGCAGTCATTCTGCACATGCTCAAATCTCCTTACACCACTTCGTCATAACACTGGTAAGCCCACCCACACTGCCGGCGATTTCCTCCAGCCCAACATCTACCTTCCACATCTTGCCTTCCCTCCCAACACCCCCTCCGCCCAGCCCACCCATCGGACCTGCTCCCATGCTAGCCGGAACAAGCAGCTCGTAGTCAACCAGTGTTTCCCAGCTCCCCATTGCCGCCTCGCGGCCCCACACCTTGTAACTGGCGCTGAGTGCTCCAACACCAGAGCTGCTGGCTTGGATCCTTTGCCTCGCTGTCAGAGTCGAGTATTCGTCGTATGCCATTGCGAAATTGCACGTGTCGGTATCGAGGACGACGTCGAGGCGTGCGGCGCAGATGAGGAGCGCGAGGTCGAGGTCAGAGAGCCCCTGCAGGATGTGGAGCTTCGAATCGGGGGGTGAGAGCGTGGAGTGGGCGGGGAATGAGGCTGAGGTAAGTGGGAGTGAACGAGGTGTGAGGCTCGCGATAGGGAGGATGCAGGTGCTGAAGAAGGCTGGGACGGATTTGCTTTTGTAGAAGATTCTTTGCAAATGCGCTTTGTACGGTGCATCGTCATTGTATAAAGTCTAGATGGGATATTAGAAGCCGAAACGGTAGACAGTGGACAGACAACTTACGTTAATCATCGTGTCCCAATATTCGAGGAACTCCTGCTGTCCAGGCACTCCGGGGTCAAACCCACCTTCAACAAGTTCATCCATATCCACTTGAAGCCCTTCCTTGCATATTTCCCAAAATGCCGCAAGGCTTCGCGGGAGTGGCAGGTGCACATATCGGTGGCTGAATCGACTTTTGACTCTCTTTTCGAGCGTCTCCACGACGTCGATTTTTGTTGTCACGCCCAAGACAGCAATAGGAGCTTTCCTCGCCTGGGCAATATCGAAAAGATTGTAGAGTAAAGTCTGGCGCGGATGCGATGCGAATAAATCAAACTCATCCAGAATAAAGACGACCGACTTTGCCATATGGTTCGCGCGATCTTCCGACAGCTCAGTTGGGTGTGATAACAAGGCTAACAATGAAGTCAATGTATCGGCGTAATTGTTGGTCTTAGCAGTTAGGTCTTCTTCGACTTCCATCTCGCGGCCTAGCTGCCGCCAGATGTCTCGCAGAGCTAGCTTGTCATCGGTGTGCGTGAATCCATTAAGCCTAACGACGTGGAAATTTTCTCGATGCTCAGCAGAGAGATCTGATATAACCTTTTCGACGAGCTGGAGAGCGTGTCAGTTATGTTACTATTAAAGAATGAGAAATACCCACGGTTGTCTTTCCAGACCCTCTCGCTCCTATAACGAGCATGGAATTCCCCTCCCCTGAAACAACCGTCTGTTCAACAACTTGGTGCACCTTTTGAAACTCATCATCGAGATCATGCAGCTTCAGCCTCGTTCGTCCGGTTAACTTGTCTAGCAAAAGCCTTTGCATAGCCATTAGATGGTCTTCCAACCCTGGTATAGCTGGTGGCTCTTTTCCGCCAATGTCAAAAATTGACTCAGAAGCTATTTCTGAAGCCGCCTCTTGAACATCAGTCGTATCTACTGGTGGATCTTCTGGCTGGCAGTCGCTACACAGCCATTCGCCTTCAGGGATCGTGATAACGTTGTAGCAGTCTTGGTGTACAGCAAGATCGCAATTGTCGCAAAACATGATCTCATTCGGAGCCTCAGATTCCCCACTCTCACATATAGCACACACTTCCTCATCTTCCTCTTCCTCTTCATCCGGCTCTATAATAATTGGTATCTTGTTGTAGGCTCTCGGTGATTTGGTGGTTTTCTCGGAGAATTCGTTGGGATCGTGGACTTTTCGAGGTCTCCCTCTCCCTCGCTTTGGTGGTGCAGCTTCTCCTGATGCGTCTGCGGTGACGACTATTTTGGGTTGTGAGGGCTCTTGGGGGTCGCGGATTTTTCGCGGTCGACCTCTGCCTCTCTTTTGTGGTGTCTGGATTTCAACTGAGGGAGTCTCGACTGAAGGGGTCTCAGCTGGAGCGGCCTCAACTGGAGCATCCTCGACTAGAGCATCCTCGACTGGAGCAGTCTCAACTGGAGGGGGCGGGTCTATGGGAATATCTTTAAACCCCAGATCCACTTCGCCCTCCGCTGGTGTCGCTTGTTCAAAGGCGACACTCTTCCGCGGCCTACCCCGCCCTCTCTTGCTGGGTGTCAAGATGCTCTTCGGTTCCAACGCCAGCCTTTCAGGAACTTCCGTCTCCGCGACTTCTGTCGAGTACCGCCTCGGTTTTCGCTTCTGACGCCCTGCGGAGCGGCTTGTTGGTTCAGATTCAGATGTCGGTGCAACCTCTGGCGCACTTTCGGCTGTTGGTGCTGGGCTCGTCGACTGAGCGGCAGCTTCATCTTCGAGGATCTGTTGTGTCGGGGAAGGTTCCCGGTGTGCTTCATCGTCTATCGGCTCGTTCTCTTTCAGGTCCACAGCTTTGAGGGCTCTCCCCCGTGTCCTCTTTATAGACTCCACGGTATTTGGCGTTGAAGGCGACGAGCCACTGCCACCCACTTTCCGCCTCTTTGCAGACAGTCGGGCGGAGCTTGGCATTGGCGAAGAATCGTTGACCTGCTGCTCCAAAGGACGACTACGCTTTTGCGAACCCATGGTAGCTGAACCGTTATTCCAGCATGACAGAACCCGTAGGTTATCAGTCTGATAGTTGCATACCAGGTAATATTGGCATTGAGTGGTTGGCACAAGCACCTTTGATCTTGCTACAGGGAGACGCGGAACTTAATTGTCGCGCTGCGACGCGTAACCCTAATTGGAGGGAGCAAGGGGGTACAGTACCTGCACGGACTGTGTGGGGTTGGTGTAAATTTAGTCTGATCTTGTACCCGTCCACCGTCCACGCCATCATGTCAGGGCCGAGGGATCAGCACCCTGACAAGTACAAGTATCGACAAAAGGGTAAAACATGGTTTGATAAGAGACTACAGCGAGTAATTAAAATATTCGTATCAACAATCAACTTCACATTGGAATTAAAATCACCAACCAACAAGTCCAACACGACGACTGCCGTTCCATTCCTAATAAGGTTGCGTGACTAAGCTCCCCCTTGGACGAAAAGAGATGAGGCGCATGGTTAGTGATCCTTAAACTAGTGAAAAGTTACCAAACAAGGAGAAAGGCCTGGAACCCCATAACTCCGTATAATCCGTATAGTCCGTATAATACGACCGACCCGTCCCACCCGCCTGGTTGTCTCTCTTTTTCTTCTTTGCCCCAAAAGTTACGCTCTTTTCGTTCACTTCACAGGTTCATACACAAGAATTTATCTTGCTCTGCCATTCACTCGTTATTCCAAACTAATACTAATACCACTTCGACTACCGCGACCATGCGTGCCTCCGTACTTTTGCTTGCTGCCGCCACTGTGGCCGTCGCCTCGGCAGAGTCTGTCGAGCTGTTCGGCGCTGGAGACGAAGGCGGCGAGCATTATGAATTTCTTGCTTCGTCTCTTGGCTCCGTAAGTGGAATACTATTCTTGACGATCGGGCCATCTAATCAAAGACAATAGGATTCAACCGCAACTACATATATTCTGGGTTGCCCAACCCAGTCGGCCAACGAGGAGAACTGCGTATTCATGACGCCGGTTATCTATGCCATTGGGCCCAAGACCGTAGAGATGAAGTCTTATGCTGGGGAGCAAGAGCTGTAAGAGTCGAAACATCCGTAGCACTAGCTAGTTGGTTGTGCTAACAAGTCTCCCGAACAGCACCGTTGTCCAGAACTGCCAGCTCGAAGCCAAAACCAGTGCTGCCTGCACAGTTCATTACGATGGGCCCGGCACTTCGGCATTCGAAAACGATCCTGAGGCGACTGACGCCCTGCAAACGAAGACAATTGTTGAAACTGGCAAAGCCGCTGAGACCGCCTGGGGAACCGTACCTCTTGTTACCGATGTAGCCTCCATTTACAACGCCGCTAAGGCACTCTCCGTTTACAGCGCCGGTGGTGCCTCCGATGGTCCCGCTCCTACCGGCACTGACGGTTCGAGCGCCCCTGCCACCACCGGGTCAGGCGTTACTTCTGCGCCAACCAGCACGCCTACTGGCACCAATACTGGGGCTGTCGAGACGTCCGAATCTACGGGTGCGATGGCTCAGATTACTGGCAGCTGTGGATGGGCTGTTGGTGGTGTCGCCGCCGCCGTCGCTCTCGCAGCACTCTAGATGACACACGACGATTTCTGATTTAGCCTTCATCGTCACGAGGATTTGCTCCAACACGGAGGTCGGGGCCCCTGAGAACCAGCCTGAGAAGAATGCGCTGCTGAGAGAATCATCTGTAACAACATGTAGACTCATACACGCTCCCTTGTGATCAGATTCTCTCTTTGATTTCTCAAGATGTATTGACGACAGTCAACCGGTTATAGATTGTACCATACGCCACACGACCTGGATAAAATTGGAAATCGCCCGGATTGTTCATAATAGAAAGGTTGATTGCATTAGTTAGCAAGAGAACGCACCTAATAAAGAAGTAATTCAACCAACTGCACACACTGTTACCGGAATATTGGAATTGATCTCGTGCCACCCAAAAATCCCAAGGGGAGCCGTCCATATGTAACAGCGAATTGACACCAGAAATTAACTGGTAGAGTCCATCTCTTTGATCTTATTTGTAGGGGAAATTTCTTGGCAATTAGAGCGTGAATGATTGGGAGTCTGTATCTCACTTATGGCTGATATGGTGTACCAGGCACATGACGAAATGCATCCAAGATCGGCGCATAATAATCCGCGCCGGGTAACTTTATTGCGACTCCAGTCGCCATCGAGAGCATGATAGACCACGCCCTACCCAACCACGCCCAAATCCCTCTGACCATTATCCGACATACCCCCCATCACCGCGATCGCAAAACGACACTGTAGCTCACGGGACACTTTATGCCGCACGCCCGGCTCGGAGGCTCGCACAAACGTCACTACCGCTGACACACGCCAGGGTCCAGATCTACCCACCAAGTCGTCAGCACAGCAAACATGGCGGACGACCAAACCATAAACCTGCCGCAACTAGTCCTAATCATCCTCCTGGGTGGATTCGCGGTCCGGTACTTTTTCTTCTCTTCCCCTCAATCTCCAGGCCAGCCATCAGCTTCGAGTAGAGGCGGGGTGAGAGTGCGAGAGGCGGATGTGGACCGGGTGCAGCAGATGTTCCCGCAGGTTGGGCGGAGAACTATAATGTGGGATTTGCAACGGAACGGGGGCAATATTGCTGCGACGACGGAGAGGATACTGAGCGGTAGAGGACTGGAAGAGGTGAGTTGCCATAATACCGTGGACCCCTCTGTTCCAAATTGCCACCGACGCAACAGCTAACACCATACAGCCGCCACAGACGTTCCGACCCCCCATGCCACCAGCTGCAGCATCGTCTTCTTCGCAAAACGGCGCAGGCACAAGGACGGAGACGCCAAAGCCATCCCAACCCGACCTGATCGCGCGATACAACCTCGGCGCAAAGCTGGCCGCCGCCAACAGTGAGGATAAGGAAGCGTCGCCCGCATCGCCATCGCCCGGAGGATCGCCTGGCGGGAAGGCCTGGAGCCAAAATAAGACAGAGAGGCAGTCGTTGATGCAGCAGAGGAGGGAAGAAATGATATTGGCTGCGAGGAGAAAGATGGAGGCCAAGATAGCTGCAGAGAACAAGTCATAGGGGCTGTATGTCTGCATGAATCGAACAGGGCGTTTCCCATCGGGTCTTAGCGGCCAGCGTGTAAATTATGTTCATGATTTCGAAATAAATCAATTCACCATTTTCGTTGTCGGCGTTTACTTGAGGATTTGACTTAGGGAATGAGCTTGCCAGATTGGATGGCGGAGACTCTGTTGGGTGCACTGTAGGTAATGGAGCTTTTACGGGTTGCTCGTTCCTTTAAAGTTATTAATGCACTTTCATATTTTTAAGAGCTTCCTTTCACATGTTGGATTGGGAAAACGCCTACTTTGTATGCCTTTGCGTAGGCTATGCCACAGCATAGGCGACCAGATAGGAAGTGATAATAACCATGCCTATAATCTACCCTCTCCCAATTCCCCCAGTTGTGATCTCCGTCAACGTCATTATTCTGTTCGTCTTTATGCCCCTCCTTCTTTATGGTTACTCTATACACGACCGTCCTTCATAGCATCGCTCCTTTGCCTTCAGAATGGTGGATGATAGGTAAACGCCGGCGAATGGTAGGGACAATATCCTTTGCCAGGAAATATATACCGATCGTGCAACGGACAGAGTGGGCTACCCGCGAGATGCTCTGTGAGTTCAGTTGCGTAATTTCCCCGGTCGGATTGGCTGGGCACACCTTGGTACACAGGTTCTCCAGTGTACCCAACCGCCGCTGTTTTTGATGTCAAGGGAACCATGCTGCTCCCTGAATTTGCTTGAGATAGGCTCGAGGGCCCAGAGGGCCCAGAAAGTGGGGTTTCAATGGGGCTTTGTTCCGCCGACCCAGATGCACTATTATCTTGAAAGCTCTGCATTTTATCAGCAAAATATTTCAAGTGTGGTTAAATGAAGCCAGAGGCTCAACTGATATGAATCCTGGCATGCCTCATGTGCAATAGGGAAGACAAAAGGTTATCCATACCTGAAAAGGATTCCGTCCTTCGCCGAGAGCGCGCGAACCAGGCACCTCGACTATTATGCGTGTCAGCTTCTTTAGTCCCCATCTTCCAGAAGGCGGGTTATCAAGAACTCAGAGGGAGCCTTACCTCCAAAATACTGATCGGGCTTGGCGTCATCAACTGGCGCATCTGACCGAGGAGTAGAAACTGGAGTCTTGCCAAATAACAAGTCCTTTATCGAGCTGGTAGTGCTCCGTATGGTATCACCAGAGCCATTTTGGTGCCAAGGGGCCAAACCGAAGCGTTTTCGAGGAATTCTTAGCGACCGCCCATCCAGCGTTATAGGGCGGTTGGGTTGATCGGCCTGCGCCTGTCGCCTTTTATCAGCAATATACTGCGAAAAGAACCTCGATGTCCCTCGGAGTGTGTTCGTTGTCTGGCGTTCCAGATCAATTGGTGGCGGCGTAAGGTTCAACTCTTCGCGTTCCTAAAATAGTGAGCTGAAACCCAATAGGATAGTCAGATCTCGCCGTACCTTTCCCTTTCTTGATAAAGGCCCTGATATCTTCCTAATGGACGATATTCGCTGCAATTTTTGAAAGATATTCTTCGGAGGGGCGGGGATCTCCCCATCGGGGCTCATTATTCTGCCTGGGGGAGTGCTTGCCCTCCTTCTCTGGGGTCCATCGGGCCCGTTGTCTTCTTCCGCCTCATCTTCCAAATCTTTCGGATGCTTCAACCAAACTTCAGAGGCATTTAATGAACGCGGTGCTGAAGGTAATGGAGTGCCAAACGAGCTACCAACACTACCCTGCAGTGATCTTCGCACCCATTTCGGAGGACGGATTAGTTTCGCGGGCCGTGTAAATATTTCGCGCTCCGCCCAATATCCTGCAGGAAACCAAACCCACTCATAACCATCCATAGCAGGTCGGGGAGGATCTGCAGCAGTTTGTGACCGTGGGTTGGGTGGCAGAGGTATCTCATTATTCGATGGCGAGCTCTTAAAAGGTGATCCGTCTAGCACCGCTGATATTGCCTTTCTGATTGACCGACTACTCAGAGGAGTGGATGTTCCAGTGCTTGGTCCAGGTCTTTGCTCAGCAGGCTTTTCTGTTTCGTTTTCATCTGGGCCCGCTGGCTCTTCGGTCTCAATTAATTCTGTGACCTTGCCAGAAATTCTAACCTGTTTAGCGTCTTTAGCATCTTTAGAAGGAGGCAGTTGACCTGTAATGGTGCCTGTAGCTTGCTTAAATTTAACTTTCTGTGAGGTAGGTTGCCGTCCCCTATTATCTCCAGTTGGTTTGGAGGCATAGACTTCCTCTGTGACCTGACCAGTAACCTGGCCTGTAGCCTGACCAGCACCTTGACCAGGTGTCACTTGTTCTTCAATAGTTATTTGGCGAGTGATAGTGGTACGCGTAGTTTGTGGAGATAGGGATAAGTTGTCTTCTTGCGAATCAAAATACTCATCATCTGCATCGTTGTCAACATCAATGGAGCCATCTGAGGTGACTTCGGTAATTTTTATTTCGGGAATAGGGCGCGCCATAATTGAATAAACTGTACAGCTAGAAAGACAAGTTGAATAAAGGTTACAACTGGAAAGACGATTGAGAGCTCTCGAAGATAATGAAAGTGTGTGTTTAGGAATTGAGAAACGCTAACAAGAGTGGAAATGACATGATATGGAAGTCGCGATCGTTCCTTCTTTCCCTCACCGTAAACTCATGGCTTCCATTCGTAGCTTTGGACCGAGAACAATTCATCTTGGTGTCAAATATAGTTGGTAGGTCAAGTTAAGTACGCCGATGAGATTAGGTTATTCATTCGTCGATTGAGTTACTCTGGGGTCGATATGATAAATTGTCAAAGTGATATTATGGCCTAATAAATTTCCCCAAAAGAATATCCACAACCTAAAATAATCTTGACATCTGTCAACTCGGCCCATCTCAACACATTCGACTCTTATACCAACATACTTGACTTTATTAAATCCCGACAATCCTGGAGTTAAGTGAGAACAATTTCAATTGACTGTTGCACTCGTATCAAGCTTTGGCCTAAGGCACTAATTATGCGGGTTAGGTTTAGTGCGGCTACCGTGTATTATCCAACTTCACCTTGAAGCCCATCGAGCTTCCAGTGCAAGACAACTCAACCAACTCACCCACCACCTCCAATCCAACCCCCCATCCGCGGCACAACACCAAGATGGCTTCCGCGGATGCCCCCCAGCACGATGCGCTCCTACTCCTCCGCCAATCCATCGCCTCCGACACCCCAGCCGTCCCAACCCTCACCTCCTCCCCACCCACCTCCCCAAC
>JPJZ01000778.1:0-12900 GCA_000750815.1 Pseudogymnoascus sp. VKM F-4516 (FW-969)
TGTCCCGCGCTCGACGGGTTCGACGAGTCCACCGGGCCACCGCAGAAGTTGAATGCGATAAAAATGGAACGGTACGAAGAGCTCGACGCTCCCAGCGCTGGGAGTTCGGTGGAGGATCTGGAAGCCGCCGTCCGCTCCGCTGGTATAACCTCTACATATCTCCGCCTCCGTGTGCGCGGTCTAGAAAACCTCGAGAAGGGATCAAAAGGAAAAGAAGATTGGTTAGCGGGTAACGCGCTCACGTCCCGGGTGCTGGAGGATACGGAGAAAGAACTGGCGGATACGAAAGAAGAGATTGAGCGCG
Organism: Pseudogymnoascus sp. VKM F-4516 (FW-969); assembly: GCA_000750815.1. Lineage (NCBI taxonomy): Eukaryota > Fungi > Ascomycota > Leotiomycetes > Thelebolales > Thelebolaceae > Pseudogymnoascus > Pseudogymnoascus sp. VKM F-4516 (FW-969). The sequence goes on from JPJZ01000778.1 coordinate 305, forward strand.
TAGTGTCAGAGAGGAGGACGAGGCAGGAGGCGGTGGGTGGTGAGATGGGCGTCCTGGAAGAGACTTGGCGGAAGGGGGTGGGGAGGGTGGTGGAGACGGGGGTTGCTGCTGAGGGGGTTAGGAGGGAGGGGTTGGCGGTTTTGGGAGGGGGGAGTGCGTAGTGAATGTGTTTATTGGGCAAGAATTGGCTTTGGAGGGGAGGGTTCTTGGGAGGAGTGATATTGGGGGTTTTTGGGGGGTGGAGTTATGGCGTTTAGGATGGGATGGGATGGGGATCTGGGCGAGGGTGTAATATATTACATGGGAGGAGATTGCATGGATGAGGTGGGTGTGCTATCATCATGCGACCCTGGGTTGGAATAATACCCTTCTTCTTCTCCATAGACGGATGGAGGGGGATACATACAAATTCAGAATTTAGACATATACACAAACACATACATACACACACAGTCCACATCACATGAGAAACACAGCCATAAATGAACAGAATCAAATTTCCTCTCCTCTTCTCGCTACTCTACGGCCTCATGCCCCGACCCCCATTCCTTCTCCTTTAACCTCACCCATCTAGAGTAGAGCATTCATCCCCATTCATCCTCACTCCCTTTCATTTCATCCCCCTCCCTTCTCATTCCATCTCCATTTCTCATCTCCTTCCACACACAGCACCGAATCTACAGCGCTCCCCCCCAAAACGCCATTATAAAAGCAACGCAAAAACTCACAACCTATCCCCCTCCCCCTTCACCCCGCTACTTCTGCAACGGCTCCACAGTCTCAACACCCTCATACCGTTCCCTCCTCATAATCCCCTCCACGGGCCCCAGGAGTCTTTGAAACCCATCCTTCCCCAACGTCGCGACCTTAACATCCGTAACACACACCACGCTCGCCGCTCTCGGCGCATCATTCAATAAGGCCAACTCACCAAAGTAATCACCTTTACTATAATTCTTCACCGGCTTCTCCACACCCTTCTTATACGCCGATGCCTCTCCATCTTCTAGCAGATAAAATGCCTCCCCCGCGTCACCTTCCTTGATAATAGTCTCCCCCTTCGCAAACTTACAACTCTCCAACGCATCCGCGATTTTCGAGCGCTCGTAGTCGTTTAGGGAGGACAACAACGGTACTTCAGCGAGGAATTTCTCGTACATCCTACGTCGACTGAACGTGTAGTCCATTAATATTCTCCGGAAAGTCACGCGGTCAAGGGCCCAGAGGACGCAGTCGTTTGTCGCAGAGATGACGGTCGCGTTGCGGGGCGCGCCGTACATGAGGGCGAGCTCGCCGAAGGTGCCGCCGACGGTGATGGTGGCGACTTTGGTGCCGAGGCCGTCGGGGCCGGGTTGGAGACTGCCGGAGGGGTGGATGTAGATGTCGAAGGAGCCGGATTCGACGATGTAGAAGTAGTCGCCTTGGTCGCCTTGGGAGATTACCTGGGGGGTGGTTAGTATGCGTTTGATACACCGGAGTGAAGGTGGGGGTGGGATATGAGATGATGAACGGACCTTAATATTCTTAGCAGGGATAGGCTTCTCAACCAACGCCCCAATAATCTGCCGACTCTGCTCATCATCCAGCGCGCGAAAGAGCGTATGACTCCCAATCGCACTCTTGAGCCTCTTGAGCTGCTCAGGCGTCTTCTCATAGAACGGCGGCGTCCACTTATCATTCGTCGAGTCCGTCGGGTTCATCGACTCCGCCGACACCGACGTGCGGCGACCCATGCCGTAATTCGACGGGAACCCATCAGACGAGGGCTTGAATGACGAAGGCGGGCCGCTGTCGTTGGGACCGTCGAGGCTGCCGCCGAAGGGGTCGCCGCCGGGGGCCTTGTTGTTGGAGGTGTCCTTGGAGGTGGAGCCGGGGAAGGAACCGGTGGTGGGGGAGGCGGCGGAGTCAGGGCCTTCGTCTTCTTCTTCGACTATTTGGATGGGGCGCGTGGGGAGCGTGTCAGTGGTTGTCTTGGGCTCGGGCGTGTCGCTGAAGGGGTTGGAGCCGTGGCGGCCGGGGAAGGTGTGGCCTGGCATCTTAGGCTAGGTCGGGGTGTGGTGTGTGTTTGTGGTGGGGTTGTGGTTGTGGTGGAGAGAACGTCGGTCGTTCGTGAGCGCAATGGGTGGTGTCCCTTTAAATAAGGCCAGTGTGGTTGTCAATGGGCCGGTGTGAGAATGTCTCGGAAAAGCACAGATCCTCTGGTGCGCCTGGAGGGTGCTGTCTTTTTCTTTTGTTGCTGGGTTGGTGGGGGAGGGTCGATGGGAGGGGGTCGAGAGGGGTGATATGGGGAGATGCCGATCTTGAGACCTAAGCGTAATTGCGAAGTCTGAGAGAGTGGTCTGTGGTGAGTCGGTGACACAGAGATGTGAATAGAGTTGACTGTGGGTTTTTTATTGAAAGTGAAGGCTTTTGATTCTTGTTGCAGGTGTGATGGCGAAGTAGTAGTCTGATTCTGTGAGGGGGAGAAAGAAGGGTTAGCTATGGCAAACGAATGACGTGTGGGACGGGAAGCTAGCTAGCAACAAGCACGCATGAACGAAGGAGGGGACGCACTTCTGTGGAGTTTTTGTCTCGGTGTCACAGTCTCAGGTCTCGGCAGATTTTTAGTCGATAGACTGTCAGTGTACGACAGCAACAAAAGATTGTTTATTAGAGTTTGTTGGTTCTTGTGGGTGGTTGTTGTTGTGTTGGAAGATTATTTTGTGATTTGAATAGAGGGGAAAAGAAGAAGGGTGTGTGTGGGTGTGTGGCGTAGAAGTAGAAGTAGTTTGTTTAGTGTTGAAGAAAGAGGAAAGAGGGATGAGTTCACGGGGTAGAGAGGGAGGATAGTGGTATGAGGTGAGGAAGAGAGAGGAGGAGGGGGAGGAAGTGTGTGGGTATTGGGATGATGAGGAGGAGGGGGGGAATGTGGTTTGTATGGGTGGATGGTGGTGGGTGATGGTGTATGAGCGGGGAGGGGTTGTATTGGTGGTATTTTGGCGGTATTGATGGTTAGTGATGGTACTGATGGTCCTTCCAGAAGCATAATGGAAACGACGGTGTGTGGACAGGTGTGGATGATGGTGGGCGATGATGGACGAATGGACCAAGCAGAATCCACCGACGAACACACACGGACCAGGAGATGGTCTTATGCTAGGTAGATGTACTAGGTAGATGCTAGGCAGAAGAGAGGTAGAGGTAGGGTATGGGTAGATGGATGAACGGGCGCTGGGAAGGGATGCGGGATGGGGTCTGTGCTGGGTGACATCGACATTAGAGATGTAGTACATTAATTGATGAGTATTCATATGCATGACAACTTGTATATTCTATATAAACAGCTTGTATATATAGCATATATCTACAGCTCGCATAGACAGCTTCTATATGACCACCACAGCTCAGACGGGAGACGTCGATGCAGACAGGATACATCCCAATCTATGGAGAAATTGCTGTTGGCCGTTGTACCCCTCTTAGTTTCTTCAGTACTTGTTATAGTACACCCATACTACGGTTAGAGAGCTGTCGATGATGTATACAACATCATCTAAGCGTTTTGATGGTACCATACAATACCACAACCATAATAGTCGATCCGCATCATAACGGTCGATGATGTATGCCTCCTATAATACTGCAATAAGTAGATTTATTACTCAATTTGACTCTGGTGACTTAACCTGCCCTTCTCATTTTGCTGTTTTTCTATGTCACTCCCGCCACCTTCTCTCCTATGAGTGTCATATTGCCCCTACTCCCCTTCTACCACCATCTGCTCCTCGATACGCCCTTGGTAGAACAGAGAACGCCCTCAGGTTGAAGCCCTTAGGACGAATCCCAGGACGATAGCTGCCTGTTACCACGGTACAGTAAGCTTACGAGCACGAGATGAGCTGATGAGGGCACACACGTACCTTCCCTCTCCTCCTGTCGCCTGAGGGGTACATCATCCATCTTACTTGAGTAGTGCCCATTAAGCTATATTCATCGTGCGAGGATATATGCACCGGCTCAGGGCGTGCGTATAGAATTCCCATGGAATGTTCCCTCAGGTTTCTAGCATATCTGTACTGATACACTATGGGTACTGTACCTATGCTGGCCTGTAGCGGTTATATGCCGTTTAATATGGTCTGAGCCGCCCATACCGCCATACGTCCATACAATCTGAACCCACTCTAGAAACAGCATACAGAGTACAAACATATATTGAACCCTTAACCTCACCTCAAAAAGAACAATTCATCCGCGTCACTACTATCTCACTATCCTCTCACTATCTCACCCATCGCGGTCAACGACGCGTTGCACGCACCTGTGAGACACCACCAACGCGGTACATGCACGATACCCCTCACCAAACCCGCTATCGCGCCTTATCACAAGTATCACCCAGTCACTCCCACTCCCCCCTCTACTCAAATATCATCTATATCTTTGCCATTGCCACCTACTTCTCCTGTACAAATTGTATGAAAGGACGCAGTACTGTGTGCTGCCTGCCTGTGTTTGGAAAACTGTGTTCTATCCCTACGGAGAATAACGACCACAGCGTATCCGCCTCATTAATCTCAGTCCACTGCCTTGTTTTCTCAATCGAGCGTTTTTTCACTCCCAACCGCTGCCAATCTACCCAACGCCACCCACTCTCCCACTCTCACCCCATCAGCCACCCACCACCACTAACTCTTACCCAGTACTACCACCAACCAACACCTACCTACAGTACTACTCTACCAACAGGCGCTGCCACCTTCTTCCCATCATCGATTTCTACTCCTTCCTTTCGCCTTAAAGCTCTCAATCCCTCCAATCCATCTCTCCCACGCCTCCAGACTACAGCGATATCCATATCGATCACCACAGAGCATCATCTATACCCCCCATCCTCACCATGGGAACCTTCGTTTTCAAGTGGTAAGCTTCTTCCCTCCCCTTCCCGCTGCGCAAAAGTTGGCGACAGCTTCTTTTTTTTGCGCTCCCGCGCAATTCGCCACCCTGCAGAGAAACTTCCGCAGCTTCCGCAGCTCTACCTCTCAAGGCTTCACTCTTCTAACTCAATTTTCTGCGCATAGGGAGCACCCGGCATCCGAGGTCATTGTTACAGGCACCTTCGACAACTGGGCGCAGACGGAGAAGCTACACAAGAAGGGCGACATCTTCGAGAAGGAAGTTACGCTGCCCAGCGCGGCCGATAAGATATATTACAAGGTGAGAAAAGACTTCAATTCCTGCGGAGCTATAGCTCTTTGCGCAAATTGCGCGCCAATCTGGCAAAAACCCACAAGAGATTGCGCCGACCTCTACTTCAAGTAGTCTTGAAGCTACGGGATGGCACAAGTCTCAGTCCACCATACGGGTCCGGCCGGCAAACTGGCACAAGCTTACAAACCGGGCAAATACACGCAAGTGTACTGTACGTATGCCAATTCTGTACATACAGCCTCTTCGCGGAAGTACGGTGGCTAAGAAGTATTTGTCGCACGCCTGCCGGCCGCCTTTGTGCGTGACAAGGGCCTTTGTATGGGCATTTGGCGCATCACACATACTCTAGTGTGTATGTATGACGTATTCCACGTATTCCCATTCAGGGCCCTCTTTTTGCCCAGACAGGCCCCTCTCCCCCAGAAATGCGACGAAACAGCGGGGTCCTAGGGAGCAAAAAAAGAAGCTCTGGGGAATGCCGCGCTGCCAAATCCGATGATCGCGATCGCATTTGGCTACTGCAATACTTTTGGGGTCCAAGTCCGGTCAGCTGGCTGTGTGGGCGATGCGCCGTCCCTGGTGAGGGGTGCAACCGAAGCCAACCAAGGCGTCATGCCAATGCAGGCAATCCTCCATTGATCGCCTAATGCTCCCTTAGCTCCCATTGACCGCCTCGACCCCTCATTCTTACTGTATCGTCGTTCCCAGCCACCATTGTTTCTCACCAAAATAACCTCATTGACTCATTCATTGTTGCCTGAGAGATTCACAAATACTGATATTTCTACGTCTTCATAGTTCTTAGTCGACGGCAACTGGGTGACCGACCACACTGCGCCGCAAGAGAACGATAACCTGGGCAACCTAAACAACTACCTCACCACCGACCGCATCAAGAAACACGCCCATACTCCCGCCTCAGCCGCCATCATGTCCGGCGTCACCCCCAACTCCACCACCGCCGCCCTGGCCAAAGACGTGCCCAAGGAGAACGGCACGAGCAGCGCCCTCCCCGGCGCATTCCCCGAAACCCCCGCCACCGAACCAGACAGCTTCTCCGTGAACCCGATCCCCGCGTCCGAGGGCGCCGGCAACCCCGTCACCCTCGCGCCCGGTGAGGCCGTCCCCGCCCCAAGCACCATCAACTCCAACACCATCACCTCTGGCGTGCACGACGACGAGGAGCTCAAGGCTGCAGACTACCTCAAGCAGACCTACGGCGTGAACCCCATCCCCGCCACCGCCGGCCCGGGTAACCCCATCACCCTCGCCCCCGGCGAGCCCGTCCCCTCCCCCTCCACAATCACAGGGAACACCATCGCCTCCACCGTCCGCACAGACAAGGAGTCCTACGAGAACAGCGGCGGTCTCGGCACCGCGCCCGTGCTGCCCCCCGTCGTCACGCCCGAGGCAGAGCGCGCATCAAACGGCACTGGCGTCCTTGATCTTCCCTCCACCAAGGGCGGTCTGATCCCCGAATCCAGCCTCGGAATGGGTGAGGGCGGCTCAGGAAACTACGACGCTAACCCAACTATCCAATCCGTCGGCCCCGGCGCCACGACTGCTGCCCTCGCCGGCGCAGTGCCCCTCGAGAAGAACCACCGCGGCAACAAGAACGCGACCATCTCATCCGTCGGACCCACCTCCACGACCGCTGCGCTCGCTGGCGCAGTCCCGCTCGAGAAGAAGAGCAGCGTCCCTGAGGTGGTGAAGGAGAGCCAGGAAGCTGCGAACTTCCCCCCTGAGGCGAGCGCTGTGCCTGAGGAGGTGGAGGAGAAGAAGGAGGTTGAGAAGGAACTTCTTTCTGGCGTGCCACTCGCGCCTGTGACGTCAGATGACACACACAAGGAGGCCGCTGGGCGCCAATCTTCCGGCGCTGCTGAGGCTGCTGCTGCTGTTGGCGCGGCTGCTGTTGCGGTTGGTGGTGCGGCTGTGGCGTTCTCCAGCGCGGCGAAGGATAAGGTTACTGAAGCCGTTAGCGGCTCCTCGGCATCGGGCGCGGCGAAGTCGATCCCGCTGCCTGAGTCGATTAGACAGTCTATCACGGATATCAATGATACCGCGAAGAGGCAATCTGTAGCGGGTATCCAGGCTACGAACGAGGTGCCGGAGCCGGTTAGGGAGAGTATTAGTAAGGCGCATGAGAGCCCGGAGGCGGCGGCGTATCAGGTTCCTGTGTTGGAGAAGAAGGAGGTCGAAGGGGAATTGTTGAGGGAGGTGCCGACGGATGTGTCGAAGGGGGAGTCGGCGCCGAGTGCGGATAAGTCGGTTTCTGGCGCTGGTGCTGGTGCTGGCGTTGCTGGTGGTGCTGTCGTTGCTGCGGCGCCGGCGGTGATTGCGCAGTCGAAGGAGGAGAAGGTCGCGAAGGAGGCGGTGCTGCCCAAGGAGTCGGTGGTGAGTGATATTAGTGATGTCTCACCTGGCACTGTTCCCCCTCCCGCGGCGGAGAAACAGACCAGCCCGGCTGTTACCACTGGTGTAGCTAGCGGTGTTGTGCCTGCTACGTCCACTGGTACTGCTACCACTGCTGCTGCGGCACCAGCGACACCGGCGAAGGATACGACTGCCTCGACTGCTGCGGCTAAGGCGTCTGCGGCGAGCCCGGCGGCGAAGACTGAGAGTCCCAGCTCGGCGGCCGCGACGAAGGAGGCGCAGCAGAAGAAGAGGAGGAGCTTTTTTGGGAAGTTGAAGGATAAGTTGAAGGATTTGTAGATTGGATGTCCTTGAGTGGTTGGAAGGGGAAGTTGATGGAAGTGGTGGTGGTTGTATAATAAATGGTATCCCTGCTAGGGGAGGGGACGGTCTGTCGGTCGTTGGATCAAAGGGGGCGGATTCGTATTTCCATGTCGTGCTTTTTGTCTCTCTCTCTCTTTGGTTTCTGGTTTTTGGTTGTTTTGTTCCTATGCAATGCATTGTGCTTCTCTCTGTTGTTTGGACGTTTTTCATAATTTTTGCTTGCTTGTTGGGTTGGAGCGGAAGGGAGGAGGATAGGTAGATGGATCGAGCATTGGACTTTGGATGATTGAGGCGGGTGGTTAGATATATTAATTCTAGCTCTCGGCCTTTAATGAAGAGAGGACTTGCTCGTATTCTTGGACGTCCACGGAGCCGGCGGACCAGAGGAGGAGGGCTTGTATGCTTGTGCTTGTGGTGTGTGAATGTTCGCCTTTAGCTTCTCTCCCACCGTTCCCTTTGCCTTGCCCTCTCCCTTCCGTCCCTCCTTTCCTGCCATCCCCGGGACCAGCGCGTTGAGGGAGGGAGGGGGAGGAGGACTGCGCCGTGATGTACCCAATGACGTTTACCCATTCCCCGATGTTGGTGGGAGGGAGGGGCGTGGAGGAGAGGAGGAGGGTGAGGTCGACTAGGGCTGTGTGGTGGGAGGTGGATGAGGTGGAGGTGGTGGATGGGTGAGAGTGCAAGGTTAGGAGGGCGGTGGCGGTGTTGTAGTGCGTGATGCTGGGTTGGCGTTAGTGTTGTTGACATGTAAAATAGGGGATGAAGCTTAGGAATAAAGAAATGTATAAGGCGTGAAATTGGAATGAAGGTTTCTTTCTCTATTTACTAAAATGATAATGGGCAAAGGGGCCTAGGGGATTTTGTATATAAGTGATATTGAAGGAAATATAAATAAACATGAACTTGGGAATATAAAATAAATAAACATGAATAAAGAATAAATAAATCAAAACTCACCAACCCAGAAATCTAACTTTCTCCCCCACCGCCCTACTCCCCAGCTCAAAAAGCGCACATAGCCTTGACGGAGGAGGTCCAGATTGTGCCATTGTCGTATTATCCTGCCGTTGACATTCCTCTTTTATTCGTCGCTGCTCCTAAAGGTAAGCCAAGAAGTTGGAAACTGACAGCTTGAAAGGGCGATAGATGGCCTAGATCACATGACCCCCACGCTTCCCGCCCACTCCCACGCAGGCAACACCAAAATCTTGACGGACGACCGAGTGGCGCTAACCCTCTCTAGCGGCACCCGTCGTCATCTGGGTAGTGGATGTAGCCACTCCACCCTTCTTGATCCGCAGCAGATGTCAACCTAGAAATCGGAGCGCTTTAAAAATTACGACTCTTGGTACACTTCTTCTTCTCTCGAGATCGATAGTTTGAGGATTTTGCTCTTTTATATTAGGCGGTATACAAGGCAGAGAGGGATCTGATCGGACTGCACAAAGAGAGTGAGGTAGAGGCTGTACCCCGCCATACCACCACCATAGAACCCGATAGTCGCCGCCTACGAAAGAACGCACGACGACCAGCGCCCTCAGCTACGGCTCCGAGCAAACCTACGCATAACCACCTCTCATAGCCGCGGCTCCTTCACCTATCACGACACTCCTCCACCTACCGGCACCTACAAGCATCTCCCACGAAGCAGAAAGAAATCGCAGACATGTCAGGCGTGTGGGGCTGGTTCGGCGGGCAGTCCGCGCAGAGCCGCAAGGACACGCCCAAGAATGCGATCCTGGGGCTGCGCTCGCAGCTCGAGATGCTGCAGAAGAGGGAGAGGCATCTGCAGACGCAGATGGATGAGCAGGATGGGATTGCGAGGAAGAGTATTGCTAGTAATAAGAATGGTGAGTCGAGCCCTGTACCCCGGGTGAGGAGGAGGGGGTGATGGATGGGAGGGAGAAAGATGCAGATGTGCTGGATGCACTGGTGGCGGCGTGATAAGATGGGGGGCTATGGGATGGACTGGACGGCATGGACAGGACTAATAGATATACAGCGGCACGAGCAGCGCTAAAGCGCAAGAAGCAGCACGAACACACGCTCGACCAGACGCTAGCACAGATCTCGACGCTGGAACAGCAGATCTACTCGATCGAGGCGGCGAATATCAACCGCGAGACGCTGGCGGCGATGGAGAAGGCGGGGCAGGCGATGAAGCAGATCCATGGGAAGTTGAATATTGATGTTGTGGATCAGACTATGTACGTCTACATACCATGCCTGCTGAGATCTTATTTACTGACTTTTGTGTGTTTTAGGGAGGACCTTAGGGAACAGCACGCGCTGGGAGAGGAGATTGCGAATGCGATTACGAATACGCCGCTTGGGGAGACGATTGATGAGTCGGAGCTGGATGATGAGTTGGCGGAGATGGAGCAGGAGCAGTTGGATGATAAGATGTTGGAGACGGGCAAGGTGCCGTCGGATGCGATTAATAGATTGCCTGCGGCGGCGAATGGAGAGCGTATGTGCCCCCCCATTCTATCCTATCTCGGGGAGATATTATTAGTGTAAGTTGGAGTTATGAGACTGACGCACCAATAGTGAAGAACAAGCAGCCCGCCCGCCAGGAGGAAGACGACGAGGAAGAGGAGCTGAGGAAACTGCAGGCTGAGATGGCGATGTAGGAGTTGTGTTGTGCAGAAGTTGCAGTTCGAGTTTGAGAGTTTTCTAATACAAATACGAGTCCACACACACCAGTACAGAACACACGAGGAAGCAGAGAGAGACGGTTGTTTTTCCAACTTCGCTTTTATTTTACTTTGATCGTCTATGCATTGCACTTGGGAGGGAGGCTGCTTTTTTTACGCAACGGACTGGGTCTGTTGGTAGAGTTTGTTGGAGGGCTGGAGGGCGGTTCCTTTCCTTCTTTCTTTGCGGGGGTTTGTGCAGATGGAGTTGTGCGTGAAGGGTTACGTTGTGCCTGGTTGGCCTGGCTTATACATTTCGATACCGCGTGGTGATTTTTGTTGGGGGGGCGGGGAGACGGTGAGGGGAGGGGCCACGGCGGGGGGTAGTTAGAGCATGTTGGGATAGGTAAATGTTGATGATCTAGCTTGATGCTGTGCTGTGCTGTGCTGCTGTGTGGTGAATTCTATCACGTGTGATGTCTGATGTCGGTGTGGGATGTGTGTGGGGGAGCGAGTAAGAGAAGGGGGGAAGTGGGGGGAGAAGTGAGAGGGGAGAACTCGAGTACGAAGTAAGGGGAAGCGGAAAGATGCGGAAGGAGGAAGACTGTGGTGATATATCACGTGTAGTGTCTGTTGCCGTGTGTGGAGTTAGTAAGAGAGAGAAGCACGAAGTAAGGGATGGTGAGAGGAGGGCGAGAGAGGTGAGAGGAGACATAAAAGTGTGTGTTGTCAGATTTGGGTCACGAGACTACTTTTTGACTTAGGACCCAACATACAGCGTCACGCACTGCTTGTCTGGGACGGCATTGCTGATCCTGTCTATAATTACAGTATACAGTATACTGTATAATTCAGAACAGTACAACTATTCTCAGCCATATTGCAGTATGTACTCGTATCTTTGTTGAGGTGTTAGTGAATGGGCTTAGTGATGGGCTTAGTGAATGGGGGGCCCTCTGAGAGCTGTGTTCGCTGCCGATTCGATCCGAAGATAGAATATCGACGTGTGGACTGTGAGTGGACTGAGAGAATATGGGTTATCATATGTCATAGTACATATTGTGAGTGAATATAGCATCATCAGTCGCTATCAGTCACGATCAGTCACTGATATAGGGTACATGTGGACTTGCGCTGTATTTTACAACACAGTAAGTTATGCTCCTTTTTCTTTTTATGCTCATTCTGTCCTTATGCATCTTATCCTCTCCCCCCCCCACGCTGTTGCTCCATATTGATCATGCTTGATCATATCACATTGGCACAATAACTGCTCTGTACTCACTAATATATGCACAGTATACATGCATGCACAGTACGCCTCGTCCGTTTATGCAGCCATCTAACTCGTTTGCCGAGAAGCACTATTAGACCAAAGAATAATCCAAGGCGAACCACGTCGACCACCCCAATTCCAACCATCTCTGCTGCACACCACTCTAAACACATACGGTCCGGTCCGGTAAACCCTGCTTGTTTCAATCCTCCAATCCAGGAACAAGACAGAATGTGAAAGTCTCTATTTTCCCCATTTCTCCCTTAAACACTTTTTTCTCGGTTTGGTTGATCCATACCCAACCAACGGGCATTGAGCAAACGACCGCCCCATGCGCCGTGCACGCACACTCGCCCCATCCCGTGGAGCGCTGTGGCTACGGCGAATGCACTCCCAATGACCTCAACTGCAGTCAGTGCCACAGTTCTGGCTGCAGCATGCCCAAACGCTTTCCGGCTTAACGCGCAGGTTGGGCACCGGCACCGAAAAATGTCGCCATGACGCGAAAAGAAGTAGGGAGGCAGGGAAGGGAGGGTCAGTCCCCTCAATCTGGAGCCAGAAGGAAATATGATGGGGAAATGCACAGAGTTCCCCCCAAGCCGTCGTACGTGGCCCAATGGGTCCCGGCTGTCCAATCGTCGTCAGGCACGATTATCAACAGATTGACTTTCTGAATTACCAAGGTAGGACATCGTGGGCTCGGTGCCCGTTGCTCTCTCGTTTCCGTCATCCCCATGTTCGCTTCTTCCCCCCCCTCC
>JPJZ01000780.1:0-72377 GCA_000750815.1 Pseudogymnoascus sp. VKM F-4516 (FW-969)
AGGAGGGGGTGGGAGGATCCGTATGAGGCGAATAGGAGGTTGAGGGCGGGATTTAGGGAGGGGAGGAAGGGACGAGAGAAGGAAGCCAAGAATGTTGAGGGGATGAAAGCGAGACTGGGGATGGAGGGGAGTGAGATGGAGGTGCTGCCGGGGACGAGGGGGGATGAGGTGAGGGCGGAGTTGGCATTTGCGGATGTTGATGTTGGGAAGGGGGAGAAGTTAAAAAAAGGGAAGAAGAAGAGGAAACCGGGCCCAGAAGAGAGGAAAGAGATGTTAGCAAGGACGGTGGGGAAGAATACGCGCGACAGGATGGATCCATTCCTCGATGGTGGTGCTGCGCGGGTGACAGGCGCGGGGAGGACGGTGTTGGGGGTTAAAAGGAAGCGTGGGGTGGGTGTGGGGGATCCTGGGGGTGGAGATGACAAGAGAGATGGCGAGATCGAAGATGGACGTGATGCTGAAGCTGGGGAAGAGGGGCCAACGGAGGTGCTGCTACCGCCACCTCCGACTGCGACAGCGACAGCGGCGGCTAGTAAGGGGCTTGTGGACTACGATTCCGATTGAGCGGGTAGTGTAGATGGGAGCAAGATAAGAGTGCTAGGCGTGCTTCGAGTTGGTGTACTGATTGGGAAAAAAGTTGATGACAGATGCGGTGACGTCAGGGGAGGGATTGGGGTGTTCTAGATGGTCGACTAGAAGGGGAAGATGAGCGAGATGGGTGGTGTACTCTGGTACGGGGATACGGTATACGATAGTAGAGGGATGTATATACAGTGAGAGATTTATACTGTACTGTGCTCTGGCCAGAGCGTGCGTCAAGAAGATTGCTATATCGGACCTCTATCATCCCCCGTGCCCCAAACCCCCCAGGTACCTCCCCTCCCACCGCCCGCCTATCAGTACCTACCATATAAACCACCACGCCTCCCACCACCTCCCAAACCGCCCTTTACGCCAAAACCCGCCCAAATCCCGCACACGCCCTTCACTCCCTCCCCTACCCCGCCATCCAATCACACCTCCCCGCTTGTACCCCCAAACCCCACTCCTCCGATCCCTCCTAACAAAAGTGTCTTGCTAGCCGTGGGTCTAGGTTCGAGAAAAGTACGTACCTGGCGTTGTTGCTGATAAATCAACCCGCTAGTCCTGCTGGCCGCGTGAGTAATACTGTGGAAGGAGGGAGAAGAAGGTTGGGTGGGTGGGCCAATTAGATGGGATGGTTTGAGGAGGTACGAGGGGGGTTGTAGACTTTGTAGAGGGAGTTCTGTGCGGGTTTTGTGTATCGTCTGACGCTGGGGGTTGGGAGAGAGAGTTTGAGAGAGGGTACGGTTGTGGTACTTGAAGTTTTGGTGGAAAATTGGTGAGCGTGGATGTAGCGGCAGGGTACAATCCCATCCTCTATTATCAGATGCTGGGGGTGGCGAGGGGAGTGTGTGTTCCTGTACTGTGAGGAAGAGCACGGGGGGGTACGTGCGCCAAACTTCTGCCTTGTGGGTTCCCAGACCAGGTCTGAGATGTGTACCTGCGCGATGTACTGGGCTGCACGTTGTGTGTACTGGTACCTCCCCTTCCCTAGAGTACTACCAGACTTGTAGGTGTGCTGCTGGTGCTGGTGGATGCCTGTGCGGGCGGCAGTTGTGTGCCTTGATGCCGAGGGGGGTGTGGTGTGCCGTGGGGGTTGGGGGATTGGTGGTGTTTTAGGTGCGTGTGACGCTGTGCGATGGGGGGTGGCACGCTGTGGCAGTGCTGTGTCACGCTGGAGTGGTTGTGGTGTTAGGGGATGCTTAGGGGGGCGATGGGGGAGGGTTGAGGGGATTCATGGTGGTGTTTGGAGGGAGAGAGAGGCACGGGAGAGGCACGGGATGAGGGTACAGTACATCTTCTTTCACGGTTCAAAGGCCGAGGACGGATGTACAGCGAGCACGGGTGTACTTGAGGGGTGAATAGCCTTTCCATTCTCTCTTCTATTCCCGTACAGTACAGTTACAGTATCCCACTGCACATATACGAGTTCCATACTTACCACTTCTGTACAGTGTACAGTACTATCTGACATCGCCACCCCTCCTCTTCTCCTCTCCTCTTCCACCTCCATCTCGATTACATACTCTCTCTTACATACTCAATCTCACCTTATCTGTCCTGATCTGGTACCCGTTAACCTGCACCCTTTTCGTGCATCTCTCCAGATATCAATCCCCAATCCAAAATATCAATCTCAATCCCCATATATCCAAAATCCCAATCGAACCCGTCGATCACCCCCAAGAGAAAGAGATCAACCACTATCGGACACAGCGCCGTTAGTGGTGGCGGATATCAGACTTAGAGTCTTACAAGTACTCTTACTTACAGTACTTGGAGTACCAACTTCTACTACTGCCACCACCAAAAACACTCCTACCACCGACTCAATTCCTTCCTTTCAACGTCGCATTTTAGACTAAAGTCCGAGTCTCCGCATCCCGCATACCCATAACCAGAAGTACCCTCAGTACCCCCCCCATTACGCCCATTTACATCCCATCCCGCTTCCAGCCTTCGTGGTCTCTTCTCTTCTCTCTTCACTACTACGCCAAGCCCGCCTACCCTCACACCAAAACCCGCTCCTGAACTCAAATCCATTTCCCGTGGCTGAGTTAGGCCTTCAAAACTCTCTCTCGTTCAACAATCTCGAGATTCGGACTTACAAAGTCTGCACCAACCTGAGAATACAGATTCCTTATCGCTGAAATTCCCCCGCCGGATTTCTCGGACGCCACTTTCATGACAACGACAACCTCGCGGGACACCGACGAAATGGCCTCCGCAACTACCAACGGCTTCCATGCGCCGAATTTCATCCTCTCGCCCCACCAGCAGGATCTCCTCTTCGCCGCCCTCAATTCCAACCGCGCCACAGCGACAGACCAGCAGAATGGCGACGGTCAGACTATCGCTCCCGCAGCGGCCTTTGACAATACCACCTCGCCCCTTCAGGCTCCCGGATCGGGGACCCTGGGAAACCTCGAGGAGAGTCCGTTCATCGACTACGACTACGACTTCGACAACGAGGCCAGCTACGGCGAGTACGACTTCAGCAACCTCCCGCAGGGCCAGATGATTGGCAACCTGCCCGGTACGTCATCGGATGGCGATGCGGCGCCGCACGATTCGCACGATAAGCGCAGTCTGTCGGAGGACGACGAGAACGACGAAGAGCCAGATGGCAAGCGCAGAGAGGGCGACGATAAGACGTCCAAGAAGCCGGGGAGGAAGCCACTAACTTCAGAACCGACATCGGTAAGCCTTAGCTGCTCCGCTGTCGATGACTGAGTCTGACAAATTTGATGTAGAAACGCAAGGCCCAGAACCGCGCTGCGCAGCGTGCGTTCCGCGAGCGCAAGGAGAAGCACCTTAAGGACCTCGAGACCAAGGTCCAAGATTTGGAGAAGGCGTCGGAGGCGGCGAACCATGAGAATCTCATATTGCGCGCTAAGGTGGATAAGATGACGGCGGAGTTGAAGGAATATAAGCAGGCTGCGGTGGGTCGACAGAACAGTAACCCCCTGATGCCCATGTTGTCGACATATCAAAAGGCCCACCAGGCACCGCATAACCCCAACGACGTCAACTTCTCCTTTGAGTTCCCCAAGTTCGGACAACTCCCCGGACCCCCCGTGCTCAGCAAGCCTGATTCGCGGACGAACAAGTCATCACCCGGTGAGGTTCCATCGCGCTCGACGAGCTTTACGAGCAATTTGAGCCCTCTGGACAGCGGATCGCACAACTCGATCAGCTTCGGCTCAAACCAGAACCTTGGCAGCCAGAACAACTACTCCGGGTTGTACAACGGCACACAGCTCGAAGGCATCAACGGCAACTTCGACTACATGCTCCACCACAGCAAGGGCAGCAACTCCAACTCCTCAGCCGACTCTGGCAGCGGCCCAACTAGTACGGGTCACAACACCTCTCACTCCTCCCCCGCCTCCTCCAACTCCCACCACGGCACAAGCTCCTCGTGCGGCACCTCGCCCGAGCCCTACACGCAGTCTCCGCCTGCCAGCAAAACCGACAATGCCGCCGGAGGCCCGACCCTCTCCACCATCGGCGAGGAATCCCACTCGGCCGACCCAACAATCGACTCCAAATCCTCCTTCTGCTCCAAGCTCTCCCAAGTCTGCGGCTCTGCCACGCAACCCATCCCCCGCACCATGACCTCCCCCCCTCTCCCCGCCACAAACTCCACCGGCGCACCCACCCCAGCATCGACCTCCTCCTTCGACATCAACTCCCTCGACTGGCTCGCCGCGCAGAACGGGAACCAGTTCGATCCCCAGCTCTTTGGGGATTATCGCGAGCCGCATGAGAATATCCTGACGGGGTTGTATGATGATTCGTTCTTTAACGAGGCGTTTGCGTTGCCGAACGATTTTACGGGGAGTCCGTTCACCCTGGATGCTACGCCGCAGTCGCAGCAGGGCCAGTCGACGACGGGACAGACGCCGCAGCATCAACCTCAGCAGCAGCAGCATGGGAAGAGAGATCTTATTGGGGAGATCGACGCACAGCTTGGCGAGGAGGAAGTGGTACCCGCAGAGAGCGAGATGTTGACTTGCACAAACATGTGGTATGTTTTTCATCCCCCCAAAAATGAAGATAGAAAAGTTGCTAACACCCATCTCAGGGAACAAATCCAAGCCTGCCCCGCCGTCCAGAACGGCGAGATCGACATGGACAGCCTGTGCTCGCAGCTGCAGCAGAAGGCCAAGTGCAGCGGCGAGGGTCCCGTGATCCAGGAGACGGACTTTAAGGATGTGTTGGATACGATGTTCGCCCCTGGAGGGATCCAGGCTTGCCCGTTGACCAAGGAGAAGAAGTGAAGCTCGCTGCGCTACGTTCGACGTTTTGTAACGAACTTGAACCGGGGCTGGATTGTACTAGGATCTGGGAAAATGGAAGGAAAGGAATGAAATGAAATGGATCGGATGGGATAGGAGGAAAGGAGTGGCATGCTACGGCGTCACGATAGGGGTGGATGGTGTCTGGAATGGAAATGGAATAACTTGGTTTTACGCTGGGATTATTACGGTGTTTTTTGCACTTACTTGCTTTCGTTGTCTTGTGTTATTTTTTTATGGCTCAGACAAAAATTTAATGGATGCTACTCTCGTACGTCTTTGCTTGGGGGTTTCGCGATGATTGGTTTTCATGAACGACTTACTCTTCTCTTTCGCTCCTACCTCGCTGTGGATTTAGGGGTTGCTTTTCTTATGCGGTGTGCTTTGCTTTTGCTTGCTCGGCTTGTGCACTTTCATTGCTGGAGCTCATTGAACTTTTTTCCATCTTTCTCTCCCTCTCTTTTTCGACAAATTTTCTTCCTTCTTCAAACTTTAGGGAATGGGAATTGGGGGATTGGGGCATGGATTGGCAGATGGAGATGGAGAGGAAGTAATTAGGGGGAGGAGAAAGGAGGCCATGAGAAGGGGTATTTATATGTACGAAACGCACACGCGCGCATGCTACGATGCATAGGGGAGATGATTACAAGTGCAGGGGAGGTTGAGACGAGATGAATGGGGTGGGAAGGATTACTACTACTACTACCCCAGAAATAAATACTCTACTACAATACCATATGCTCTGAGTGATACTGTCCATGAACGTGCATAGAGGAGATCGTCTCGTACCCGCAAACGTAAACTTAATCACCACGTGACAACGATAAGCCTTGTTTGGCTCTGCCTCGTCCACATCACCGTCCCCACTGAGCAACAGTCAGAACGTCACTTCTACATTCCTCCGTCAACAGTTGTGAACATACCTACTCCTTTATTTGACATATCTGTGTCTCTCCCTGTGCACGGTTTTATAAAGGTGGGCTAGCAAACCAGCAGGTCCCCACTTGAGATCAGAGCTTGGAACTTGAGCTGTTCAGCAAGTTGATTTCTGGAGGCGAAGCTTGAGATATAGTAACAGAAGGAGACCGGTAGATACGATGAGTAGTGAGATTGCTGCTCTGGAGGCGGAGATTAAGGAGTATAGGCTACAGGTATGTCTTTGCTCCTCTTTATGCTGCTGTTCCGCCACACGCCGGCATCCCACCCCGATCTCCCTCACGGCGCATCACTCACCACATCCTCCACCAGCGTCAGAAAGTGTGCTAACTAAACACCTCTTCACAGCTTGAGACCGTGCAATTAGGCCTCCAATCCGACCCCGGAAACGCCGAGCTGCTCGAGCTGAAGAACGAACTCGACCAAGTAATCGCGCTCTCCCAATCCGCCATCGCCGACCTCGCTCCCCCCACCACAGCACCAAAAGCTCAACCCCGAGCCTCCCCCGTCGCATCAGCACCCTCCGCGCCCGAGAAATGGAAGCGCGAAAACCACCCCAAGTTCCGCGACGCGGCACCACCAGCGCAAGAGGATGAGTCGCGGGACGAGAAGCCGGTTTTCCAAGTCAATGATACGGTGTTGGCGAAGTGGCATTCGGGGGATAAGGGGTTCTACCCGGCAAGGATCACGAGTATCACGGGGAGCAGCGTCGATCCGGTATACATCGTTAAATTCAAGAGCTACGACACCGTCGAGACGCTACGGAGTCGTGATGTCAAAGCCGTGTCCACAGCCTCAAAGCGGAAGGCTGATGGGTCGCCGGTGGGTGGTGCATCAGAAGGGAGGAGGGAGAGCGCGGGCGGCGTGATCAGTGCAGAAGCGGAGATTGATAGGGATGCGCAGGTGGCGAGGGAGACGGCGAGTAAAGTCGGTGATGGGCCCGTGAGGCCTGAGCGCGCGCCGAAGAAGATTAAGGCGAATAAAGAGCTGGAGAAGGGGAAGTCGAAGTGGCAGGACTGGGCGGCGAAGGGGATGGGGAAGAAGGGGGCGCCGGGGGTGAAGAAGAAGGAGAGTATGTTCCGCACGCCGGAGGGGGTGCATGGGCGAGGTACGTTACTCCATTTGCTGTTTACGTTGGTGGTTGAGTTGCTGACTTTGCGATTCTAGTTGGGTTCACGGGCTCGGGGCAGTCAATGAGGAAGGATCCGTCAAGGAGCCGACACATCTACCAAACCAACGGTGACGATGAGGGACTGCAGTGAGAAGCTTACAGGCTATTGATCCAAGGGATTACAAGCAGCGTCACCAATTCTCCTGCAGCCGCGGTTGTTGGGAAGCGTGTATGATGTGTAAGGTATGCAATGCGGGGCTGCTTCTTCGATTGTGTAATATGAAACTACCACCACACCCATAAAATATTACCGCGCTCACGCTCTTCTTGATATTAGGAAATACCAAACAAGTTACAAAAACCACGGGGTGCATAAAACTAGACGTTGTGTGCTTTGTGTTGGAGTGTGGCCAATTCCTGAGTAGACGCCCGGTGCTTTAGATGACATATATGCTGATCCAATATTCTCAGGGGTAATTGAATCTTACTCGTTGTAAGATGGTCGTCAGCGCTTTTAGAGTGAGTTTCCAAAAAGACTTTGGTATTTCTGTGTTATATGTCATTACTCTCGTATTTGTTGGTTATCGTGTTGCTACTTCCGACAAAGCTCGAAACCCTGCCACTGAGCGCCTATCTGCAATTCAAACTGGCGGCAACGGCGCTTTGTCTATCCCGCCCATCTGCCAAAATCACAAAAAGCCAAACTGCTGTGCAAGCAGGACCAACACATATATCCAATGAGCGATCATAAACCCCGCGAACATCGCATCCTTCTGTCCCCAAATCTTCCTCAACCACGCCCTTACATCCGCGACCCACATGAGCTCCCCGCGATCCCGTCGCGCAGACTTGAGCCCGGTAAGTCCGTCCAAGCTGTCATGGTTGTTGTTCCGGCGATACTGGAACAGCTCGTTCTTGTCCATCTTGAACTTTGCCCAGTGGCCGATGGTTTCGCGGTCCTCGAAGCCATAGGAGCACTCTGTGTGCTTCTCTTCGTCGGACGCGGAGGTGCTGGTGTGCTTTACTAGCTTGGGGACTCCGAAACCGCATGAAGTTTGTACCTGCTTTCGCGTTAGAGAAGTTTCTTTCGATTCCTTACGACGGCTTTTCGTCGGATTTGAGATAGAGTCCAACCTTGAAAACATCAAGCACAATCACCGCTCTCGCGCCTAGAATCTTCTTATTCCCCATCTTCTCCAGCCACGAATCAAAATCCTTGTCGTCCCACTCAATCACTCTCCCCGTGCAAAAGAATCGCAGGATCCTCGGCGCAGCATCAAAGCTACAGAACATGAGCGTCACGCGCCCATTCTCGTAGATGTGCGAGATCGTCTCGTTGCCGGAGCCTGTGGCGTCTACATACGCCACCTGATTGGGGTTGAGGATCGCGAGGGATGATGAGGGCAGGCCTTTAGGGGAGATGTTCACGTGTTTTCCGGAGGTGGGCGCGGAGGCTGTGAAGAAGACGGATTGCTTTAGGGCCCATTCGCCGATGTGGTCGTCGATTTGGGGGAAGAATTTAACCATTGTGAGAAGATTTTGTTCTAATTGGGGGGTTAAATAAAATGTAATATTTGACTATGATAATTGTTTTTCGCTTAATTGGTTATTTTTGTTATAAAAAGGAGTTGTGCAGATCGGATTGAATCTGGGGTATTTTTGAGACGTAAACTAGAACAATATGTAGATTGGTCCGTTTTGGAGTTGGAATAAATAATGAGAATAACTGGAAGGATTATTAAGCGTCCGTGAGTCACGCTCTTACACACGTGATTGATGTTGCCATATTAGCCCTTTCTCCAAGTTCTGCCCCCTTTTCCGCAGGGGTAAACTGGGAACACGAATCAATGCGAGTCTAAGATCATTTGCTCAGTTCACAAGGGTCTGCGGAACAATATTCTAGAGTCCATAGTTTACAGCGCTTGCAGAACAAGGTAATTTGTTTCGTATGTCAGTTCTAAGTAAGGCGTTAAAGTCTGATGTGCGTGGTAGTATTATTATCACCTCAAGGATGTTCAGTGAAACACCTCGCAAGAAGGCCGAATTCCAGGTCATGTCCGATCTACATCTCGAGATCGCAAACGAATATGCCACATTTTCCATTCCTAGTGTTGCTCCCTACCTTATCCTTGCTGGCGATATTGGACAGCTGGCCAATATGGCGTCTTTCCACGCCGTTCTTCGCACACAGTGCCGTCAGTTTTCTCGTGTCTTTTTGGTCCTCGGCAATCATGAGTTTTACGGGCTGTCACGGGATGAAGGACTTCGACGAGCAGAAGAACTGGAGAAGGAGCCTGGTATGCTTGGTAGGCTCACTGTGTTAAATCGCACTCGAGTGACATTGGAGGAATATGGTATCACAATTCTTGGCTGCACGCTGCATTCCTTGATACCCCCTGAAGCAGAGGAAGCCGTGCGAGACAGGGTAAAGGACTTCCAGAAAATTGAAGATTGGACTATTGAGAGGCATAATAAGGAGCACGCTCTCGATGTGGCTTGGTTGGAAAGCGAAATCATAGACATTCGAGGTGATAAAAGTACTATGGACCATCAGATTGTTGTCGTTACACACCATGCCCCGACGGTACAGGGGTCAAGCAGTCCACTTCATGCTGGGAACCCTTGGGGCTCTGCGTTTGCAACGGATCTTCTTGGGAACAAGGACAAACCAGCTCTCTCTGATGTCCAGTGGTGGATATTTGGGCATACTCATTTTTGCACCGAGTTCTCAAAAGCCAATGTCAGACTTATTAGTAACCAACGGGGTTACGTTTGGCCCAAAGACGCCGAGAAGCAAGAACCGACATCATTCTTCCAGTCGATTCTTGGGAAAACAAGACTCATTTCGAGAAACAACCATTCTGCATTCGACGTCAACAAGGTCATCAGAATATGATGGCTCTGTAGGACTGCATTTCCAGTGATTGGCAAGTAGGGTGCGCTTGGCGGTAGTATATCCGACCACAATGGCAGCAACATGAAAGGCTCCACCTATTACTGCGCAAATGTGGAAAAGCTGGCGCAAATGGCCCCAAATATCAAAGGAACCAGGTCCGTGTCTCTCGGGAACGCGGCTCACGAACAGACTCACTCTAGGCAGGAGAGAGATCACTTCTGCTACATACCATACAGTACCGATTTCGCTACATGCTCGGCTCCAGCTCAGTAAGCCGGAGATACGAAAGAGCGGCGGCAAAGAAGAGAGGGAAAGCAAAGTGAACACGCCGCAAACAGTATCCAAAAAATCACTGCGGCAGATAGAGCCAAGAAGAGGTTCAATTTTCAAATATACCCTTAAGATGACTGATTGCAATAGAATACGTAGGGGGCCATTGATGATCCGGCGCCTAATGCAAGTAGGTAGATACGGAGAATATCCACCTCCCCTGAAGTAGTGAAGTTTGTACGAGTGACTCCCTAATGTGTGAAATGTGGCGCTGAGATCGAAGCATATTATATATGCGGCGATTCAAGAGTTAAAGGCTAGCTTGTTACTTATAGTGAAGTAGATGTCTTTGGAATCCAGGACATGTTTATATAAGGCCATTGCCGTGAAGCCGAGGCACCCTGTGAGATATGTCCATATATTCATGGTTTATAGGTGCATGCAGCGCCAAAGACATCACTCTAGCCCCATTCTTTAAGGAGCTGCTGTATACGATATTCTGTTTCCCACCCTAAGTCATGGTTGACCCGCCGGAGAATATCAAGCGCCATCTGCCTTTCCTCGTCATTAATAAGACACTGAGCAGCGACAAAAATGGTCTGTGTTTGATGAAGGGTTATAGAGGTGATGGGTGAAGACAGCGCAATTCCGAAAATCTCGTGACTGTGGTAACGCAGCTCGGCTTCGATGGATCGATTGGCGGTTAGCAAATTAAAGACTCCGCCTCGGCGGCGCGCCGTATCGTCTCTATGAGCGAGAACAAGCATGCGTGCTAAGTGGTATGTTTGCATTGTCGACCCGCACATGTCGCTGGTGTACCATATATCGGGTATTGTCGCGGGCCTCGGTGGACTTGAGTCTGTTGCTGGCTCACTTACCTTGCGGTCAATCCGAGCGCATGGCCGGAATGAGTCTGGCAGGCCGTCATACCAGATATCTAGGTCGTGACTGATGGTTGTCCATGTGTCTTTCTTTGAAGGTTGTGACCCCGGAGATGTGGATGATTGGATGCCGAGTTCACGTTCGTTGGTTTGATGCTGGGAATCCGTACCTGCTGCCATATAGTTAAACACCTTTGAGAGGATTCGTATAAGAGCGTTGGATATCATGTCATCCTTCATCGCCCTTTCTCGGTCACCTGTTGACGGGAGAACGAGGCCTTGGTCGTCTAGCTCCAACCCTGACATCCTCCACATAGGGATGTCCTCTACGTCCAAATTGGGTTTTACGTCTAGGATAACTGTACATGGCGTCAGTGCAAGTTAACAGGAATAGGTAAGCGTTAAACGAACAAGCGGCGAAGACATCCTGCCGGAAAAGATTCCAAAATATGGCCTTCCGAGCCTTTGAGGCCCGGGGGCTCAATAATGACATGATGCTAGGTTGAGTGAGATTCCACACCAGCATTGTTCCACTGAGATGGCTAAACCACTCCGAATCTGACGCGCTCATGTACTCGAAATTACAGAGAATTGCCATCGCCGCAAGTGTCTCATCGGATATCTCGCCGGAACTAGTATGGCGTTCCACCCATTGATCGTTGTTACGGCTCCAGTATGTATCCTGTGCCGGAGACCTATCGAGGCTACGGATTTTCTGGAGGGTCTCTCGCAAGACATTTATTGCCTGAGCATAGTACTTTGAACTATAATATGCCCAATCTACAACGTCGGACTTAGGCCAGGACGTGGTGCTCGCGACTTGCGACTGTCGTAGATGCAGTCTAGGATAGTCTGTCTTGCGTGTCGTTCTGTTGAGATGTTTCGCTGCGTAGGCGCAAGCAGCGTATTTGAGGAGAGGGTAAGATAGCGCTCTGATAGGAACTTCTTGTGCAAAGTAAGCATCTAGGTCGTAGAGATCTAGCCTTTGGAGCAGGTGAGCAGTTATTCACGGTTTTCACGCACTCGAGTGCTTACCACTTGCCAGGCTGCTCTGAGAAGTGCCTCAGCAGGAATGCCACCTGGGGATCAGTTTCTATTGGCCATACAGGCTCTGGTGCTTGGGATATCTGGGACTTGGGGGAGTTGACTTGCGACCAAACTGATACAGAGCCTCTGCGTAGAGGTGATGTTGTGCAGCAGTGATAGCTACTAGGAATGTCAATAGTAGTAGAGAAAGAGCTCTCCATGGTAATGAAGTCACTTGAAGTTCTGGCACTGGGGCTGTCCTGCAGCCCGATAGTGGCCGCATTATTATCGCCGGGTTTCCGTTGACTTGGCAATGAAATATCCGTTAAAAATGGTCCTTGGGGCGGGTCATGCTCCAAAGCCGCGCTCTCCGCTACGAAGGTCGATGGAACGTCCATTGAAACTGGTCTCTGATGCGGATTGTGCTCTAAAGCCGCGTCCCTCGAGATGTCCTGATTCTCCGCTAGGAATGTAACTACGTCTCCAGTCAGGGTCGAATCACGACGTTGCATTCGCCGAACTCACCTGTTTCTGGAATCTCTAACCAAGTTTCTGAGCTACTGAAACTGCTTCTATTGGCGAAGTACGGTTTAAGGGTACCCTGTCTCTCCAGAGAGGCATTTTGTTCGTGGCGGAACACGAGCTCCCCACGATCGCACTCTCTCCCAGCCTTACGGCACCGGCCACATTCAGGCCTCATCTCATCGCACTTGAGCTTACGCCGACGACACGTCAGACTTGGCAGGTGAACCGAGTTAGTTTCGAGTTATTTAACGAGGTTGTAAGCCAGAATAATAAGATAACAGACTCACCATCCAGTAACCGACCTCATCGAGTCAGAGGGGACGAGTGTCCTAAAGCTAACCAGTGGTTGTAAAAAGTCCGGGGGTTCTTTAAGTATTAATTAATTGGTCGGTCACAGACCCCCATTCGAATGTTATTAAGGGACGAGCATCACCATAAGTTTTTGCTGGCTGGTCAATGTCGCTGAATATGGCAAACACGATGCGGGGAAGGTAGGCTAATCACGGGGAAGCTAGGTGGGTCGATCACGGGAAGAACGGGGCTATCAGTTGGCCAAAATGTAAGTCTTACGACTACTTACATTCGATAGTTTAAACCCCAGTTGTTGAGTCTTCGTCAACTCTTCCTCTGTCGCCTTAGCAACAAAGTACGGAAGTGAGCATCCATGGATTGGATTTAAATCTAATTTATCAATTGCACATCCCATTTTGTCTTTCGGATAATCTCATTTGGACATCGCGATTGACGCAAGTGCCAATTTCGAATCCGACTTTCGAGGCGGGGAAGGATCGAAATATGCACCATTACATGTGATCTGAGAAGCCCACTACGCTGGTGAACTGGATATTCTGCCTAAATAAGCAGTAAGGATTGGGAAAGCTGGCCTTCATATTCGTTTTTTTCCTTTTGCAGTGTCTACTCACAGATGTGCAAATAGGATAGTTGGTTTGTCTATATTGACACTAAGTCGAAATTGCTTTGTGGTGGGATATCATAGTCATACCCTGAGGAATAAATATCACCTACAAGCGTCTTTACTGAGAAGTGCGAGAAACATGTATGAAAATAATACGTTGCTCATGTTGCGACAGAGTCCATCACAGCCCTTTAGTAGTACGTTTCTGCATCGTACTCCGTTTGCAGTTTCTTGTTATTTGTACTGCTACAACTGATAATACTGCTACAACTGATAGAGCGCGTACCAGGATCGACCCCGAGAAAGGCATCCCCAGCAACCCCACCCTGTATGTAGATGCATAATTTAATATCTAGATACTACTAAAAACAAAGCTAACGCGGGGAACATCCCTTGCAGCGGTCGAAAAGTTGAGAGAGAAAGTGGTCTAGAAACGAGTATATCTCATTTCTTATAAATAAATATATATATATTAGAGCCTTTACAGCCGTAGGTTCTACGATTTAGAGTGCATCTAATACCTGCCAATTGAAAATGAATGTAGGCTTTGGATTGCAGCCCTACGTGGCAGTGGCCATGAGGATCAGAGCTCCTTAGAGCCCACCATGGTCTGTGGGCGCTCCACGCCAGCCTCGCTATCCCCGGAAAACTCGATGTGGATCTCAGTATCGTCCGCTATTCCCCGTTCCTTCATATCACGGAGGATGTTGGCTGCGTGGCCGGTTGCTGCCCCCCCGCCGACATTCGCGTCTTCGCCATCGAAAAGCTTTGCAATTTCCTCCAGGGGTACGCCCTTTACTCATTGTCAGCGAGATAGACCAAAGATTAATAAGTGAATATAAGAGGAGGGGTAAGCGTACCTTTGTCTCCACCCAAAGGAAGTATACAACTGTGAATATGACGCAAAGCATGGCGCAATAAAACTAGTAATGAAGTTGTTAGAGCGAGGTTTGTCAACTACCGCTACTAACTTGAGTAGATGCACTCACGGTGTAAAACTTCCATCCTATGCTCTCTAGGCCAACTGGATTGATGTATTGGTTTAGCACTGCGGGTAGGTGGTTGTTAGCGGCTGTTATCCAGTCGAGTCAGAGCGATTTCTTTCTCTCTACAACGTACCATTAGAAGAAATGCCAAAGAATGTGAGCTGTAAGCCCTTTGCACGGAGTTCATAAGGGAGAATTTCGACAGGATATGCGATAACAAGACCTTGCCTATATTCAATATAGCGTCAGCGGCCGGTCAGTACCCAGATGAGATACCCACCACACTCCAACTCGAATAGCAAAACTCACCAGCCACAGTTGAATGCAGTGTAGAAAAAGAAGATCATAACTATAACTCCTGTAGCCATGCCCGAATCCTGGGTGATGTCGAAGCGGGCAGAGAAGACAGTCCACAAAGTAAAGATGACAATCATGCAGCCAGTACTACCCAGTGCCATGGGACGTCGCCCAATGCGATCGAGGTTGAAGGACGCCCATATAGCGACAATGAAGTTCCAGATCTGGAGACCACCGTTCAGGCCGGCCTGCTCGGTGCTGCCCGTGATACCAATGGTTTTTAAAACGGGTACAAGGTAGTAGCTGATTAGCCCGTTGCCGCACCACTGTGAGAAGAAGCCCTGAAGGTAGCATATGAGTGCTCGCTTGCGGTTTCCGGGAGTACGAAAGAGCTCTGCCCAGCCGCGCTTGCTTTGCTCCTTCTCCAGGGCAATTGTCTCCTTGATTTGTAAGAATTCAGCTGCGACAAATTCGGTCACCAAACCTTCTCCGTGGTACTTTTTGAGTATCTCGAGCGCTTCTTCATGTCGGTCCTTGTCGATGAGATAACGGGGTGACTAGAGGTAGACAGGATTTAGCAAATAGAGAACAGGAAAGTCGGGTAAGCGGGCATAAATATACTTCAGGAACAATCCAGATCATGCTTATCTGGACGACAGCGGAGGCACCTTGGAGAAGAGAAGGAATCCTCCACGCCCAAGATGATTGGATGTTACTGCGCCATCAGTAAGTATATATCAGCATGGGTATCTAAGGCACAACAGAGATTACATACATTGTGCCAAAAGTCACCCAAGCTGCGATAACGCTGCCAAAGTACCTAGAAGCCGAGAATCGGATTAGATTGGTTGTCGAGTTGATTCGAACGAAATAGGCCAACGGGGTGGACAAACCAGTTGGAGTTGTACAATGCGGTGACACTGGCACGATGCTGCGTATGTGCCAGCTCAGTAACGAGCAGCGGGCAGCTACCTTGGGTGATGGTGACTTAAAAAAACACAACTTAGATTAGAGCTGGCAACGAGATAGGGAGACTATGACAACTAACCTCCCATGCCGATGATAATACGGGCGACAATAAACATGGCAACTTTCGCATACCCTGTTAGTACACGCACTTTTTCCAATATCAGGGCATAGCTTTCGCTCAGGCTAGCTCACAGTTCTGGGCACAGGCTTGCAGAATTGTACCCGTGATACTAACCATATTTCCGCACACGATAGCCCAGCGGCGACCGATCTTGTCGGCAAAGTAAGAACCGAATGGAAAGGGGACGACCGCGATGAGCGCGCCGATGGCAAAGGACAGGTTGTATAATGCAAGGAGTGATCCGTGGGGGTGGCCGAAGAAATTCTGCCACTCCTGGCTCGTCTGGAGCGCGTTCATCATGCTCCCATCGTATCCCTCAGCCCATGAGCCGACGAGGGGGATGATCAGCAGGAAATAGAGCTTTCGGAGGTTCTTGCACTTCCACCAGTTGATCTACGGGTAGAGAGTCAGCCATTAGAGCACTGTAACAGAAGGGGTATCTGATTTGTACCCTAGGGAACTCCTGTCCGCCGAGGACGAAGTGGTCCGGCTTAGACCGTCTGAAAAACTGGGTAAATGTCATCGTAGCAGGACGTGCGGGTGCTGCTAGAGCGTCGCGCGGTTAAGGAAAAAGAGAGAAGATGTTGAGGATTCTGACTTATGCGCAGTCAATGAGAACTAAATAGAGCTGGCGGCAGTGGAAATTTCCCCAGATCTAAAACAATGGTCCACGGGCCCGTTTTAATAGACCATCCCTCTACCCCAGAATCTGGGGTAATGATAGACAAACTGGTCCTACAATCTTCTCCGACTCAGAACCGGGCGGCATGCGAGAGGATGCCGTGGTCTACCGGAAGAGGCAGGTTTAGCGATAAATCTAACCAGGTTAGGGACTTCCGCGGATCCAAAACGATTGTTCATGCCCTATTTTTAATAGATCGACCTGTACGAACATGTGGCTGAGAACAGCCCCGGAAACTGGAGTTACAGACAAACAGGTTCCCACAACTTTCTCTGACTCCAGGTCGGCCGACTGCCTACACGGACGCCGCGGGGTGCGGTGCCGATTGCCGAAAGAGGCAAGTTTAGTGGTATGTGGATCCGCTAGTGATCCACACGTACCAAGAGTCACAGTGTGAGCTGTGAGTCTCGCTAGATATGGCAGGTTTAGCGGTACAGTGGCACGTTGAGTGGGTACTCGAGCTACTAACACATCCTAAGATTTATAGTTTAAGTCGTATTATGAAGTCTTGCTAAACATGGCAGGTATGGCGATGGTAGGGGATTATTAGTTCCCCACACGTACTAAGGTCCATACTTTATGTAGTATTAGGAAAGTTTGCCGAAACTGAGAGTTTCTTCTCACTTAATGTGATCCTTGACTGAGTCATCTAACTACACTAGAATTCAGAGTGCCTTCTGCTAAATGTAGCAGCTTTACCGGCATTGCTAAAAATGGCAACCTAATGTCTACATAATAGTAAAGCTAGCCGAAAGGGGCCTTACATTCCACTAGCAATGGGTCATGGAGTCTAAAACGCCAAAGAAATAGCTTAGCCTACTTGTATGCGCCATCCTAGGGATAGAATGGTGCGTACAAGTTTGATACTCGTGTCTCGTCAAGGTAGTGCATGTGGAATCCTACATGTAAGCTAGGCAGGCAGATCTACTTGTAGTCCTTTAGAGCTACGCAACCCCACTATTAAGACTACATAAATAACCGTGGCTGTCTGTCCTGGATCGGGTATGCTGGTCTGCACTGACATCTTTCAAATACTAGAACGTTAGGACAGCGCCCTCATAATCATATCCCTTGTCACTACCATCATGTCCGGCACACCTCACTCCCGCCAATTACTCGAGAAGGGCTGGTCCTTTAGGCAGGCCAACTCAGAGGAGCCCTTTCGCCCCGTCTTGCAGTTCCCAACCGTCACGCATCTCGATCTCATGCACCACGGCCTCATCCCTGACCCCAGGAAGAACCTCAATGCCCGAGATGTGCAATGGGTCGGCGAGAGAGAATGGATTTATAAGACCACTTTTGACGTGATTGAAGTCACCGGCAGCAAAGACGTGCGCCAAGTGCTCGTGTTCGAGGGTCTAGATACCCACTGCCGTGTAAGCCTCAACGGAGAGCTGCTCCTCAAAACTGATAACATGTATCTGGAGTGGCGCGTCGATGCCACGGACAAGATTCGTACCGGGCCTAACGAGCTGGAGCTGCATTTCGAGTCTACCTTTCTAGTCGGCAAGGTAAGTCAAGTCTCTTTCAAGTATCCCACTCGTCGACTAGATGTCTTTACGATGTATATGCTAATTCTTCTCTTAAGCAACTAGAAAAGGATCAGGGATTCATAAATAAGTTCTGGAATGGCGACTCGTCTAGAATGAATACTCGCAAGGTCCCATGCCACTACGGCTGGGATTGGTAAGCCGCCCTGTTTTTCTAGCATTAATCCGGAGATTCCTGACTGATGCAACGCAGGGGCCCGACGCTCCTCACGGCAGGGCCGTGGAAGCCTGTCTACCTCGAGACCTTCGCTGCTCGAATCTCCGATCTCGGAATCGATGTCGAGGTAACTGACAACCTCGAGTCGGCTTTGGTCACCGTTATAGTGGATGTTGAGGGGGAAATAAAGAGCGGCATCGACTGCGTAGTGGAGCTCCTCGACCCTTCAGGGCAGAGCGTTGCCCGAGGGACCACTCAGGCTGGGAAGCCTCATCGTTTTAGCGTCAGCAAGCCCAGTCTATGGTATCCTCTGGGCTACGGCGACCAACCCCTTTACACGGTGAAGGCCACCTTAGGAGACAACCTCGATACCGTCTCTAAGCGAACCGGCCTCCGCCTGAGTGAGCTCGTCCAGCGGCCCATCCCTAAACAGAAAGGGCTCAGCTTCTTCTTCCGCGTCAACAACATTCCGATCTACTCTCAGGGCACTGACTGGATCCCTCCCGACGTGTTCTTGCCGCGCATGACGAAGCAGCGGTATCGTGACTGGTTGAGCTTGGCCGCAAAAGGCAACCAGAACATGATTCGTGTATGGGGAGGCGGCATCTACGAGGACAACGCCTTCTACGATATCTGCGATGAGCTCGGTCTTTTAGTCTGGCAGGATTACATGTTGGGTTGTGGAGCTTATCCATGGCACGACTATCTGCTGAAATCGATCAAGGCTGAAGCAGAGTACAATACTCTTCGTCTTCGGCATCATCCTTGCATTGTTCTATGGTGCGGTAACAATGAAGACTACATGTTCGCCGAGATACATAAGCTCGAATACGACATGAATGACGACAACTCCGAGAACTGGATCAAGTCGAACTTCCCGGGGAGGTACTATTATGAGGTGACCCTCAAGGAAGTGGTAGAGAGGCTGTCACCTCGGGTTCCTTACCACCTTTCGAGTCCTTTTGGCGGATCATACTCGAACGACCCCACAGTCGGCGATATCCACTCCTGGCAGGTTTGGATGGCTGACCAGCCTCGATACCCATACCAGGATTATGAGAAGCTGACGGGTCGTTTCGTCAGCGAGTTCGGAATGAAGTCGCTCCCTGGAATGCGCACCATCAACTCCCTCATTACCAACGAGGCCGAGCGCTATCCTCAGTCCGAGACAATGGATTCGTGGTACATGGCGCCCGAGGACCAGCGAACCCTATCCATGTACCTGGTCGACAACTTGCGTCACGGCAACGACCTGGCTTCATACAGCTTTGCGACACAGGTCATCCAGTCGGAGTCAACAGACTACAGTCTGCGTGCATTCCGCCGACTCTGGCGCGGTCCTGGTCGCGAGGAGTGTGCGGGCTGTCTCATATGGCAGCTCAACGACTGCTTCCCGGCAGCCAGCTGGTCGCTGATCGACAGTGAACTCCGGCCAAAGCTGGCGTACTTCATCACGAGACGCAACTACGCACCCCTGCTCGTAGGTGCTACTCGGCGTGTGAAGGAGACACGCTCTAATGAGTTTACCCACGTCGATATCAAACGCCAGACGCATGTGGAACTATGGGCATCAAACCTCGGTCTCGCTTCCGTCGACGGAGATCTCGAGGTCACATTTGTCAAGGTGGCCGATGGCGAACACGTCCACCGCTCTACCAAGCCAGTAACTCTCGCGCCCAACCGCTCAGCAGAACTTGACACCGCCCAGTTCCCGACCGTTCACCAAGATAGCCCCAGCAGCCTAGTCGTGCATGTCCGTCTGCTGGAGCGCGGATCCGGGCGAGTCCTTGCCCGATACACCGAGTTCCCTCAACCGTTGCGCCACAACAATTTTAGCGGAGCCAACGTGGTGCTGCGGCCCTTGGGCGATGGTCTATCGTGGGCGGTGGGGGTCAACGGCGGCGTAGCCAAGGCCGTCGAACTCAGCGTCGCTAGCGATGATAATGTGTTTGCGGACGCTGTTTCCTTTGATAATAACTGTCTAGATCTCATACCGGGCGATGAGCAAGTGGTTACGATTGAGGTTAAGGCTGGTGTTAAACTACCTCCTGGCGGTGTGGTTCTGGAGGAAAGGCACTATGGCCAGTAGACGATGTTGATACCAAGTAACGTAACTCAGAGTTTATCATGGTAACTCTTACGCTAAGTTGCGAAATAGACATGAATAAACTGTATTGCTAGTCATATTTAGGTGACCCTAACTCTAGAGTAAAGTCGAAGTCGCTGAATATTATAATATTATAGTGTGTAGCCTTATATCTAAAAAAGAGAAGGAGAGAAGGAGAGAAGGAAAATAAAACGCTTATACATAGTTCCTACATAGAGCAAAGTACGGGTGAAGAAGATATGCTGAAAGAATTACGTAAACCCTGATATTGCCAAACTACCTACTGGGGCGGCCTCGCAATCAAAACGTCTCCAAGCCCCTCGAATTGGATGTCACCCTCCTCATGTGGTACCACTGCCGTGCTGCCTTTCTTCAGGACTAGATGTCCGTTCCCAGCCACCATCGTCAGATCGCCATCTAGCACCACAACAATAGCGAAACCTCGGCGGCTCCTTTGTATCCCGGTGACTGGAACACGTTCTAGCGAGAAGTATTCATCTGCTTCATTCGCCACGACTGAGCCATGAGATGCTGTAGTTACCAGTCCAGTTATGTACTCCCTGCTTCTTGCTTGACGGTCTACGGCTGTAAGTGCAATAGGGAATCCTAAACCCAGATGACCATCCTTTTCCCCATTAATCTCAAACCCTTTCCATTCCACCAAGATGGAAAGATCTTCCGGCTCCTGCAATTCAACTAACAAAATTCCCTGTCCGATGGCGTGCAATGTTCCAGGCGGGACGTAAACGACCTGATGCGGCTGCACGGAGATCCGGTGCATCTTGAGTAGTATCGCCTCAATATTCTGTGTGTTGACAATTTCGAGGAGCTCCTCTGAAGTGACATCCTCTTTCAAGCCAAGGTAGATTTCGCCTGGTGTGAGGATATACCACGCCTCTGCCTTGCCGTGGCTGGTACCGACGTGCTTCTTTGCCCAGCATGCATGGGGATGGGCATGGACAGGCAGTCGCTGACCTGCGTCGAGAAGCTTAAGTAGGAGCTTCGTGTCCACTCCGTGGCTCTTAATGTGCTCTTCCCCTAACCAGTGCTTGGGATCGGCGCGGATAATGTCGTCGAGGAGTCTTCCGTCGGGCAAGGTCGTCATGCCAATTTTGCTTGGCTGACAGCCACGGCAACTGGTCGTTGATGCCACCCAGTCCTCTGGCTGGCGCGGGCCACACGAGGCTTCAGAGCGAAAGGCTGAGATTTGAGCGCCGCCTCTGTAGAAGCGGTCTTGAGGTTGGTTTGAGGGTAAGAGGATTGGCGCCATAGTGTGTTATAATATGATGGTTCCTTTTAGGTTGACTTAAAGAGATAGTAATCCTACTCCCTTGCCCTGCTTTTGTTCTATCTCGTTAAATAAATAATAAAGAAATTATTTAGTTTTCTAAAATTTTATCATTATCGGTGACCGTGTTTGATGACGACGCGTGTTCATCGACTTGTTGCTCGGCATACCTACTGAATTAGTTAGTTTTATTTAGCTTGCTCGGCATGTGCCCCTGTTTTAGCAATCGCGCTTGGTGAAGGGCCTGGTAGCACCACGCGATATTGCTGTTGTAATTTATGACTTGATTTGCGCTAAAACGCTCCAACTTCTAATCGTGGTCGGAAGTGGAGTATCACTGATATGCCCTTTTATATTAGTGTTTACAACGACAGCTACAATCTAGCTAGCAAATTACTCAGTCTTGGAGCCGATCCAAATGCCATTCAGATTCAATCCTCGATCGTGCGGTCTCTTTATCCAATGACACCACTGGGACGAATCATTATTACAAATGCACGATTCTCATCTCTTCGACTTAACTACCTACTTTTCCAACTTGGCAGCGTGGAGCCGGCTTTCATTGTCGAGCCAGAACGACAACTAAGCGTTCCCCTCCACGTGAGTATGGCTTATAGAGATCTCAACGATATCGGGAGCGCCAGTTAAGCTAGAGAACTTTGATATAAAGGCCAACCTGGAGATAGCCTGGGAGATTTTAAAGAAGTTTTCGGGAAGGACCATCTAGATTTGAAATGTGGAAATGAGGGCAAGACAGCGCTCCACCTTGCTGTTCATGTTGGAAACGTAGGGGTTGTCAGGGAACTCCTGGATGCAGGAGCAGACAAGTCAAAGAACGACGGGGGAATGACACCTGCTCAACTGGCACTTGAACTATCTGTAAAGCAACTGGATATGGGCGACATTGTCCGCTTGTTAACTGATCTTAACGTATAAGCTACTTAAATTACTCATTTACTCAACTCATGGATAGTTTCTAACATATCCAAACCCCCCCCTTTGACATTATTATCCTCACCTTCACTTATGCACTTCCTAATAGCTCTCGCAAAAGCATCCCCCATTCTAAACGCTACCATCCCCAACTCTACCCTCGTTTCACTCAACCACTTGCCGATTCCCGCCAACCTGTTCAACATCTCTGATTAGCGCTTCGAATTCAGACCTGTCAACTGCAGCCTACCATAGGCGTTTGGGCAAATGGTTCTTGGACTGTATCAGCTTGACGTGTGCTAGGATCTCTCCTCGCACTTCATTCGATATGATTCCTTTTAACACACCCTGCGCGTCTTTCCCCTCGAAGCCCTCATCGTCTGTGCCATCAATTTTCGCCTCCGCGGGCCTCTCGGCAATCAAATTCATGTTATATCGACTCCGAATCTTATCCCTCACTAACAACGACTCCAATTAAGCCATCAATTTCAGCGCCAATTTCTCGTTGATTTTTGGGTCCATTTCTTCTACTTTCGCGGATTTAAATTTCCTATCCTTACTGATCAAGCCAACTTTCTCAGCCCATTGCATGAAATTCCATTCTTCTAGCCCTAATTGTGTCCTTAGTAATGAAGCGTAGGGCCCAAGATTCTGCGCTGCGGACAATAGGACGAAGCCGCGGATACAGCCAGCAAAGGCTTGGAAGCCAAGCGATGTGATGGCGAGCACTGTACCGGGATCCATCTTCAGCTATTCGGTCTCACAGCTACAAAATGGCACATGCAAGGGTGAACAAAAATGTTCCTACAAAGATTGGGCGAAGGCAGCTGCATACACTCTGCTTACTGTGCATACTGTGGCTGTCGTTCAGGGATCCTCTCTTTAAGCGAAGACCGCCTTTTGAATGGATCGGTGTTTATTCGCGCAACCGTCCAAAGGCTAGAGAGAATTGGGCGTCCCGTCCACTTTGCCATACACAAGCTTGTAATTCAGTGGCCAATTACTCTCAATCATGCCAATCGGCATAGCGTGGTATATCTGAGCCGCTTGCCGCTTCCAAGGTGATATCGGGGAAAAGCGTGGATGACCGGGATGAGACATCCATTCTTGTTCTAGCGCGGAACGGCACCGTCGGTGACAAGCGCACTCTTTAATTGGCTTAGCGCCCAATAATAGCGTGAGAAATCGACGGTGCCGTTCCCACGTAGTATCAAAACGTCACTTCGTAGCGCCTTCAGCTCAACCTCTACTAAAGAATAATATGGATTTTATACCTATCTCCGGGACGCGTCAACATACTTACCTGAGTGATTATGTGATTTGTATTGATAATTTCCTGTTTCTAAAACCCATTCTAGTTCCAGCGTGGAACGGCACCGTCGATTCCAAGCGGACAACCCGGCTGAACCTTTGCTGTGTCTTGGTGTAAATTTATATAAAGGGGCGCTCTACCTGCCATAAACTCTAGTAGGTTCACGCTGCTTTGGAACTTTGCTTACAGTCCCTTCGTTACACATGATGTCCTACACACATACCGCTCTTATCACTGGTGGAACTGCCAATTTGGGCTTCCACTGTGCTCTCAGTATTGCTCGACAACACCCCGAGTACCTCGTCGTTATTTGTTCACGTTCTGACCCTAACGACGCTGCGAAATCGATAAACGAGGCTACCCTCCAAACGAACGTCATATTTCTCCCGATAGACCTCTCCAGCCTCGCAAATGTTCGGGCATTCGCTGATAGTTGGAAAACCAATCAATTTCCTCCTATCATTGCTCTTGTTCTCAATGCTGGATTGCAGTTCCCGGGTGGAGTTCAACTGACGAGTGATGGAATGGAGTCGACGTTTGAAATTAACCACGTTGGCCATGCGCTCCTATTTCATCTGCTCTTTCCTCATCTCGCCAACAAAGCCCGCATCACAGTCACTTCGAGTGGCACTCATGACCCAGCTCAGAAGACTGGTCTCCCGGACGCTGAATATATCACCGCCGAACAATTAGCCCATCCGACACCAGAATCGGCTAAATATGCTGGCCGTCAACGCTACTCAAGCAGCAAGCTAGCTAACGTCTTGTGGACATACGCTCTTCACCGACGACTTTCAGCTATGACAGAAAAGAACATGACTGCTGTTGCATTTGATCCAGGTCTTATGCCCGGCACAGGCCTTGCCCGGGAAGCCGCTTACTTAGTGAGGTTTCTATGGCTTCGGGTGATGCCTCATATGCTTCCACTCCTACGCTTTATAATCAATCACAATATTCACACCCCGCAAGAGTCTGGTGCAAACCTGGCACGCCTTGCGGTTGGTGCTGACGTGGAGGGCAAAAGCGGTATTTATTTTGAGGGAAAAGAGATTATCAAGTCGAGCAAAGATAGCTATGATGAGAGGAAGCAAGATGACCTGTGGGAATGGACAATTAAGGCTACTGCGCGTAGCGCGGAGGAGAGAAGAGAATTTGAGCTTGTGAAGTGATTACTTATGAATATTTATGTGGAATAATAGTTCGATTTTAATTTAGTTAAATTTTGTCCTTGTCATATGTCAGAATCCACAACTTGCTACAATATTAATGATTATAGATTAGTAGGTACGAAGTGCTAGATTCTTATATTGTCAGGGTGTGTCATGGGAGACCATCGGTCTCGATGCGTCGGTCTGAAGATTTTCTAACCGGACCGCTGTCTGGTCCAGGAATATGAAGAAAACCGCCCAGACCAGTATGGTCCCCCAACGGTCTGCCAAAAAACCGATCAATATATAGTGAATGTACTTCTACACCTACTTTATATGTAACAGTACTTTATTATGTGATATAAAATTAAGTGGTACGTTAGAGTCAAATTACATATAGAATAGGGGTAATTGTACATCTCCTATGATTAATTTCTTGGCAAACCGGTGGGGGACCGTGGTTTATTATCTTTAGACAGGACCGGACTATGATCTGGTCTGGGTTCTGGGGTCGGTCCCCTGATGGGGTTCGTCCCCCATGACGCACGCTATATATTGTTAGGGTAAACTAGCGTATGCACAGGCTGTAATACTTGAAATAAATTTCTTATAATGAGAAAACCGAATTTAAGATACTTATATACTATGTACTGCCTTGTGATATCCATCGGCACCAGCTGCCATTTGGGAGATCTTTCGAAGTAAAGAATAGAACACGATTTTGTGTGTGTATCCCGTATTCCTAAATTCTCCCCAACATGAGGACCGTCACTCCTGCTTCGATCTTCATACTACGCTCTGGTAGTTGAGTTTGTGCCGCTCGTTCCATTGCCTGCGCTGCCTGAAATGGCAATGTCGGAGCAGGTGAGATATATCTGCCCTGTCTGGAACGAGTTCCAGCGTAGAGAGAGGAGGGTGTGATCGGAAGCATAGTCAGGAATCTTGATCTTCTTAGACACGGTGTAGCCACCTGCGATTGAGGTGTAGCAAGAGTTGAGCTCCGCGTTGTCGACACCCTTGCACTTTGTCTGGTCGCCAGCGCTAAAGCCGTTGCATGTAAACCAGTCGTTACGGTAGCAGGCTTCCCCGGAAGCGCAGTCGGGGTTGTATCCACAGTCCTGCCCCGAGACATCAGTGCAGTCTAAGGCACCAGCCTGGAAGCAGGCCTCTGCGGCCTCCTTTTCTCCGTCTGTAGGTAGATAGCTTGCGTCTAGGAACTTGTCGACAATGGTCTGGTCTTGACAGATACGGTAACTAAACATGCCGCCGTGGTCCCCGTTGGCGTCTACGCACCACTGGACATCGACGATATCTCCAGGTGCATAGGTCGCGACGGGTGAATTGCCCCAGTTGTCTGATGGCTGGTTGTAGTCGATACTAACGCGAGCATTATAGCCGCAGGGGCCGCTCCTTCCGACTGGTGCAGCGTCGAGGTCAGGCCAAGATGCTACAGGCTCAAGGATAGTGCACTCCGGACATGTATCTAAGCTGGCCTAGGATAGACGATTAGCAAATAATTTACTTTCGGCACATCCAGCGAATTATGCTGAGGAGTGGTATAGTACGCACCTCGTGCCCAAGGCCAGTACGACTATTGGGAACGACGAGATAGCCATGTCCATAGACAGACGTAGCTATGCTGAGGGCGATTAACGTGACGAGTGCTACCATGTTTACTGCTTTTTGATGGAGAGAAATGTCGAGGTTGGAAAATAGTAAAATCCTGAGACTATGGGCTGAGTTGACAAGTGAGGGATTGTTCTCTCTTTATAACTATCTCAACTATCAAATATATTTGATCAGAGTCGTTTATCTTTT
The DNA here is from genome assembly GCA_000750815.1 of Pseudogymnoascus sp. VKM F-4516 (FW-969). Classification (NCBI taxonomy): domain Eukaryota; kingdom Fungi; phylum Ascomycota; class Leotiomycetes; order Thelebolales; family Thelebolaceae; genus Pseudogymnoascus; species Pseudogymnoascus sp. VKM F-4516 (FW-969). The sequence continues at coordinate 26,813 of JPJZ01000780.1, forward strand.
TGCTCTGGTCAATTCGCAACTACTGGCTGGATCACTGGCAATGCAAGGCTGCAAGAGTTACAATATCAAGCAAGACTCAAAGCGGTCTACTAATATTTCGGCACAACCCCAGCTTTCGGTCCTTTGTAGCGGACCGACAAACGCCGATCGAGTGCATATCAAGGACCATTATAGAACAAGTCAAGAGGACGATCAGAAGCCAATTTAAAAATCTGCGAGGCATACGCATGGCGTGCCGTCATCGGATGATGCCGCACGGCGATATCTCGGTTAGTGCACATCACAAGTTTTGGCACCGCTTAACGACAGCCCGCACAATTTCATGAAACAATAGTGCAAGCTACGGTGAAGCTTCTCTTTCGCAGATGATCTATCTCATACGTATGCGGGGTAGTCTAGCAAAACAAGGCCACTATCCGAAGCGCCGCCATCAAAATTTAGAGTGCAGATCAAAAGGCTAGCTCTCCACAGGGCCCACGAGGCACCCTTGGGCTGATCCAGTCTCCATAGAGGGTTTATTTAAGCGAATGCGCGATGTTGCTTGCCTCTTAGAATACAGAAGAGGAAAATCACCGAGAGCCTTAGTGCGGTTTAACATGCGACTGGGTTTATTTAAGCGAATGAGCGATGTTACTTGCCTCTTAGAATACAGAAGAGGCAATTCACCGAGAGCCTTAGTGCGGTTTAAACATGCGACTGGGTTTGTTCAAGCGAATGCGCGATGTTGCTTGCCTCTTGGAATACAGAAGAGGAAATTCACCGAGAGCCTTAGTGTTGTTAAAGATGCAGCTGGTGGGGAGACAGTACGACAATAAAAGTATCCATGCGAGTCTGTGCTTTAATTGCAGTGAGCTGTACACAAAAAAACACATATTAGTTCAGCGTCTAGTAATCGCTCTTATATTAGGATAAACTAACAAGTAAGCCAATGTAATCATAAGAATCCACTGTCATAGCATTCTCTGGAAGCGCTATACCCCAGGTAAATTCTCCCAGTGAAGCAGGTGAAAAGAAGCCATCACCAATAACGGTGCCATTGGGCTCGGAGCTGGTGTAAAAAATAATTCCAGTAACTGGCTCCGTATAGTATCCATGGACTGCAACGTCTTGTGCTGCGACCATGCGAATAGCTATTTGACTGTCAGTAACTATTATCTCGATCATGGACCCGAAAACCACTTACAATATAAGGCAACGCCTAGGATAGCGCAAAACAGATTCATTCCTTTCATAATGATAGCCAAGTACGCTGGAATTCGCGATGCGATACTCTCAAAAGGTCTTGAAAAAGGAGAGGATTATTAACAAAGTCTCTGATAACCTTATATCCTACGATTACTTCTGGCGCGGTCCAGCTCCCACCATTTACCCGCCATGTTTTCACCTAAGCCCATGCCAACAAATCATGGTAGATTGTCACCTGTTTAGCCACACGAGGCAAAGATAACGGTTTGCAAGGGGCGTGCAAACATGCCAAGTGAAGGGCCGAAGCTTCAGGCTCTCTTCTCACGCATTGTATCCGTTTCTGTTGAGTCCTGCTCAGTCGTGTCCTGCGCGGCTTTAGATCGGCATTTCCTCTCAGCCCCGCATATACTGTACTGTACACAATGCAGTCAGTTGTCCCCAGTCGCCGATCAATAAGATCCCCTGTCCGCCGACTAACAAGGGGCGGCACGCACGCTCCACTCCCCACACTCCCTCCCCACACTCCGCTAAAATCGCCACGCGTCTTCGCCAACGATGCACTCCACCCGAGAAGAGCCGCCGAACGGCCTCCGAATAGCCTCCATTTGCGAATACATAGATTGGCATGAATTAGGGGTAATCATCGGCTCGCTTACGCAGGCCTTTATTTTCATTTCTTGTTTATGTGACTGACATAATGACGAGTAGGGCTTCGGAACGCCGCCGACTCCACATAACTCCCCGCGCAACCCCACTCTCCTTATCGGACCGTCACGCCAGCCTTCAATCTATGTCTATCATGGCCGCTAACGTCCTTTTTACTGATCAACCTGTTTGAAGCCTTTGTTCGTTGACAATATATTCTCAACGTTGTTAATTCAGTATGACGCCGTGGTCGACGTCTGATCGACATATGTCTATCCTCCGGCCGGCGTTATTTCTATTAGATTACTCCGTCCTTCGGCTTTCTCACATGCTTTTGGTCCAATTTTGCCGTCATCACGACAAAACGTGATGGCGACAATTAGCACTGTAATGGCCTACAAACTACAAATAGGCTGCGTGGACTCTATGCAATCACATTAGGCAAATACTCAGGATTAAAATATCAAAACGCGTTCTCTTTCAGCTATTTTTTTAAGCAACGGATTCTTACTTTGTATTCAAAATGTTGCTGAATACTTTTTTTGCCTTCGAGTTTCTCGCTAGCTCAGTAATCGCGACTCCGGCGCTGCGCCACCGCATTAAGAGGCAGTCTGACTCTGATGTCGATAGCTTCATCGCGTCTGAAAGCCCCATTGCGTACCAAGGAGTCCTAAATAACATAGGTTCTGCTGGGGCTGGTGCTTCTGGAGCTTCCGCTGGAGTCGTGGTTGCTTCCCCGTCTAAGACTGATCCAGATTGTGAGTATTTTCCTGCGAGTTCTCCATTTGGTTATTACAATTCTGTTACTTACTAATTCGTCTTGAAAGATTTCTACACGTGGACTCGCGATTCTGCGTTGACTTTTACCGCGTTAATCGAGAGGTTCATAGCCGGCGACGCAACTCTGGAAACAACCATCCAGGAGTATGTCAGTGCACAAGCACAATTGCAGGCCGTTTCCAACCCTTCCGGAGACTTGTCCGATGGCTTAGGACTAGCCGAACCTAAGTTCAACGTTGACATGACTGCTTTCACGGAAGCCTGGGGTCGCCCTCAGCGAGACGGCCCTGCACTGCGGGCATCGGCTCTTATCACCTATGGTAATTACTTGATTTCCCAGGACAAGAAGGATCTAGCCCTATCGAACATCTGGCCAATCGTTCAGAACGACCTGGCTTACGTCGCCCAATACTGGAATCAAACTGGTTTCGACCTCTGGGAAGAAGTGCAGGGATCTTCTTTTTTTACAATCGCAGCTCAGCACAAGTCTTTGGTCCAAGGCGATGCTTTTGCCACTGCGCTCGGAGAATCCTGCGAAAACTGCGCCTCCCAAGCTCCACAGATTATGTGTTTCCTCCAGAGCTTCTGGAATGGGAAAGCCGTAGTCTCCAATCTTGGAACCAGCGGAAGAACCGGCCTGGACGCCAACTCCTTGCTTGCCAACATTCTCACGTTTGATCCGGCTGCATCGTGTGACGATGAAACATTCCAGCCGTGCTCTTCACGGGCGCTTTCAAACCACAAACAGGTTGTCGACTCTTTCCGCTCGGTTTACGGGATTAACAGCGCGAATGCAGCCGGGTCAGCAGCAGCTGTTGGTCGATACTCTGAGGATGTCTATATGGGCGGAAACCCATGGTAAGTGAACCCGTATGCATGATTTCAAGACTAGACTTGCTAATATATGTAATAGGTACCTTGCCACCCTAGCAGCGGCTGAGCTGCTCTATGATGCTCTGTATCAGTGGGATACCAAAGGCTCTCTCACTATCGATGAGACAGCGTTGCCTTTTTTCACAGATCTTGACTCCACAGCTGCCGCAGGCACCTACACTGCTAACTCTACGGAGTATATGTCTCTAACAGCCGCGGTAAAGACCTACGCAGATGGCTTTGTGTCAATTGTTCAGAAGTATACTCCAACCGACGGATCTCTAGCGGAGCAGTTTGGAAGGGATGACGGCGCACCACTCTCTGCAGTAGACCTCACATGGTCTTATGCATCATTCTTGACGGCCACTGACAGACGTAATGGCGCAGTGCCTCCATCCTGGGGAGAGTCTTCCGGGAACCAGGTGCCAACGACTTGCAGTGGAGATTCAGCTACGGGCACTTATGCCACACCTTCCGCAATAGTGTGGTAAATTTGGCCCTCCTATTGTGGTATTCGATTTCTGGGATCTCGACGGCCCAGCGCTCTCCCAGAAGATAATTCGACTACAATTGCCCGCTATGGAACAACCTCGGTGTTGTATATTTCGCAGTGTACTATAGATATACTCTGCGTTTGATTTATATTGATTTCTTATGAATTCCAATACTAAATACCTGTGCCGCCCAATAAACATAAAGGCTCCAGCAATGCGGCATGGCCGACTTGAGAAAACATGGTAGTGTAGTGATATCCCACCCTGTCCCGATCAACGCCAAACCCTTAGATACGCAAGCTACATTAGCAGCAACTCGAAGGCGTGACTTTAGGTCGCTTTGCATAGCCTAGATAGCTGAAACTATTCAATTTTCATTATTTTTATAAGGCATGTTTTGCTGTGGAAGAATTTAACAGTTAGTTAGGAGGTTTGGTCACCGGATCATTTTGACGCTTGCGCTGTTTTGGCGCTTTTCGCTATACATGTACGTTACCAGTAAATAATCACAATTATAATTGATTTTCTAACCACCCTGCTTAGTGATTAGTTCGCCTGCCTCCGCTAATCTGTGAATTTTCTTGCGTTTTATCTCTTCTTGTCGCTTAGCGACCTATTAGTACAGTAATTGAAGCCACTTGAGTAATGACTGACCCTCACACGCGCCGTGGTGATCAGCTCTCTTAGGGCAGTGATTTTCCACTCAGACAACCCTTCCCGTCTATCGACATCTTTCAGGGTTTTCTGCTCGACGAGGCTGTATTCACGAGGATCGGTGCGATTGTCGAGCGTAGGGCATCTGCTAGTGGGGCCACGCGTTTTCTGTCGTACACACTGGGTGTTGCATTTCTAATCTTCGCCTTTAAGCTGTACTAGCAGTTAGGCTATAGCCACAGCAATGACATGCTGAGTTTGATCTAGTTAGGTGGGTGACCCCCACCGAATACCCACTGTTGTATCTTTTTTTGTCTTTTTATACCATAGTTTTTTACAAATATTAATAGACTGAAATGTAACGAGAGAGATACTGTATTATCTCCCTTACTTTGAATCTTAAATATTATCTAGCTTGTAAATGTAGTTTCAAGATCAGAGGACGGCCCGATGACGACTGTGCAGATCAAATTTGGTGCCATGCGAGAATGGCCGAGGGCGTATTGAACCTGATTATTTCCCCGGCAACCAATGAATCCGGATCTCATACCCCGCATAAATCTCCACAGCAAGTTGCCCATTTCAGATTCCAAACCTTTCTCATATTGAACCAACGTAGATCTTTATCGTCTTTCTTTGTAGCAGGGGAGGGGAGAAGTTCTGGATATCTATAAATGAGGCCCACGACCACTACTTTCCATGTCTCTTCGTTCTGTACGCTGTGCTTGACATCAATTAATTATCGACATGCATTTATATTTGTTTCAGATAACCCAAGTGGTGGAGATGCTCCTCATAACCACCTCCTTCCTCTCTATCGCAGCCGCAAAGACAGCCGCGGAATGGCGTGAATTATCCATTTATCAGGTCCTGACAGACCGATTTGCAACCACGGATGGCTCTTCCCCGAGTTGTGCGATCACTGATTACTGCGGCGGCACGTGGAAGGGGCTAGAGAATAGGCTTGATTACATCCAGGGAATGGGGTTTCAGGCAGTTTGGATTTCTCCAGTGTAATCTAGCTTGTATCCAGCCAAATAACAGTTGACTAACGCTATAGTAGGGTTCATAACATCGACGGAGATACTCCTGCCGGCTATGCTTATCATGGGTGTGCGTTTTACTTCTGACCCACAATCTTTTTCCATGGGATTATTCTAACATTCAAGGTAGATTGGGCTGATGACCCTTTTACGCTCAACGATCACTTTGGCACAACAGATGACCTTAAGAGCCTTTCACAAGCTCTCCATGGGCGCGGCATGTCACTGATGATCGACGTTGTAATCAATCACTTCGGAGCAAGTCAGGATTCAGGCTCCGTAAACTACAGCGCATACCCTTCGCCGTTTAATAACGCAGGAGCGTTCCATTCACCTTGCGCAATTGACTATAACGATCAGGCTTCCATCGAGAATTGCTGGGTTGTGACTACGCCTGCCCCTTCCCTACCTGATATCAATTCCGAAGACGCAACCATCTTCACAGCTCTAGTGGATAGTGTCGTCGACCTTGTTAGCAACTATAGCATCGACGGCATCCGTCTTGATACAGCCAAGCATGTCCCGCAAGAATACCTTACTCAGTTCCAGGAGGCCGTCGGTGTCTTTGTGATAGGAGAGGCCTTGGATGGGGACCCCGCATACGTCTCGGGATATCAAGGCCCACTTGATAGTGCAATCAATTACCCGCTCTGGTACCCTCTCATCACAGCCTTTATGGGTGGAAACTTCGATAGCCTCGCAACAATGATTAGCACTGAAGCGACATCTTTCTCAGACGTTAACGCACTAACAAACTTTCTCGATAACCACGACCAACCGCGCATTGCGAGTCAGGCCGGCGACGACGAGGTCAAAGATAAAAATGCGGTGACATTCCTGATGTTCACTTCTGGGATTCCGATGGTCTACTACGGCTTTGAACAGCGATTTACTGGTGCAGCTGACCCTGACAACCGCGAGACGCTTTGGACTAGCAGTTACGACACCACCACGACACTGTACCAGTACATTGCACAATTGCATGAGATCAGGGGTATTGCCTCAAATGTTACTGACAAGGCGACCTATTTCTCATCTAATGTGGCAGTTCTCGGCACTTCAAGCGAATACATGGCCCTGGAGCGTGGTCCTGTCGTGGTGGTGGTGTCTAATGTCGGTGCCGCGGGCGCAAGCGACGGCTTCAGCATCACAGGATCGCAGTTTTCTTCTGGAGATACAGTTGTTGATCTCCTAGATTGCACTACAGCGACGGTGGACGAATCCGGCGTCTTTATAAGCCAATCGAACAATGGGGAAGCTAGAGTAAGTGATTATAATGCTCCGGCCTTTTGAATCGAGACCTTGAATGGCTAATTTTCTCGCCTAGATCTGGATACGAGCGGAGAACAAGGATAGTTTATGTTCTTAAAGCTTATGCTATTGAAGAGAGTTTGGGGTCGGCCCTTGCATTTACCACAGTTCGTATATATATGTTGAGGCGCATTGAACTATTTGGTCAAGATCCAGGTGAGACTTGTGGCGGCTTATCTGCGTAAGCCTATGCATTTGCCTCACAAGAAATATACTTGAACTATGTTAGGAAAGAGAAGACTATTTATAATATGTAGCTAGTGCCCCTAAGCAACGCCTATGCAACAACAAGCTCTCTTACAACTAAAGCTGCATGCTCTAGAAAGTTGCAAAATTGCTGTGGATTGTCCCCAAGCCCAGTGATCGAGAACTTTACACTATTTCCTTTGTTAGCAATCAATAGTGTGTTATCCTATAGCCCTTCGCCTACCTTTCGTCACTAATTTCATAATGCACCCAAATTGCCTGTGGATCTCTTAGTAGAAAGCCTTTCTCCTCCATTCCAGTCTCGTGACAGTGGCTCATAATCTTTCTCGGTCTCGCTCTCACATACAGCGGATCCATAAACAAAGCTGGCACCGTTTCTCCTTCCTCGACCATTTGCCTCAAGCTTGTAATGTGGCGATCAACTCCCCTTCCCCTCGCAGCTTTCATGACCGAAGCCGCATGAGATTTTGCAGCATCCTGCAGCAATTGCTGCCGCTCAGAAACAGGGATAGCTACGTCTTGAGCAGCATCAAGAAATCGAAGTACAGGAAGTGTAATTACTTGGTTTATTTCGACGCGGCCTTTGTAGAAGCTGCCAAGTGAAACAGTTTCCCAGAAAGCGGGGACAGGGCAGCCAAAGTGGAATTTGGATGCAAGTACGACAATGAGCTGAAAAAGGCTCTTTGGTGGATATTTATGTAGTCGACATAACCTGTCGCCAAAATCAGATAAAACAAAGAAAGCGTGGTTGGCATTGTTGATATTGGCATTGAAGTCGTGAGCTACACGAGCAATTTGAAGGTCGATGTAGGGAGTGGTTAGAAGCTTCACCTCCTTGATGTAAGTACTCATATCGCCTATGGTTTGAGTTGAGGTATCCGGCTTATAAGTATGCTTAAGAATGGCTTGAGTGACAAACCGATTTAGTCCGAGTACGGTGCCCGCATCTAGCATGGAATGATCGCCGATAAAGCCGGATACCCCATTTGTACAAACTGCAAATTGTACGGACTTGTCATTCCATCGATTGCTTCCATCACCAAAATGAAAATGATGGGCTCTCTCTGACGGTGTTGAGGGAGAGGCATCATCGAGACAGACCAGAAACGCCGCAGCTTCGATCGTGTGGAGGTACTGCGAGTTTTGAGGATTGAACGTCTTAAGGTTTTCACGTATCTATGTACATGTTAGCTTGTCCTGCAGTCACTGAGAAAGCTAACGAGAGAAAGACTGGTGAATTTATTTAGAAAGTTGTGGGCAGGGATAGCTATTGAGAAACCACTATGAGAGGAAGGAGAGACACTACCTTTGCCCATGACGTTCGTTCATCCGAAGTGAGGATCCCCACTCGTAGCAATTTGCCATCTACATTCTGCAGTATCCACTCGAAAACGGCCTCGAGTTGAAATAATGCCATAGGAGTGCCATTGACATATAGCGGTAATACGAAAGCCCTTCCACGCCGTAGAATAACGATATAGTCGTTTCCTGGAAACCGTTCCATCTCGTCACTGCCTCGGCGGGGCTTACGAGTTGTGTTGAATAGGTATTTGAACAGAAAGGTACAACTTGGCTGTCCGTGTAAAACATCCGGGGAGATAGCGCCTGATTCTAAATCTTCCTTATACTGCAAAGTTGCCGCAGTTATTATAGCAGCCCTCTCGGCTTGGGTGTGCTGAAAATTAGATAACTTATGAGTGTAAAAAAAGCTGCTATAGGGTACAAGTGGTCCATTTCTGTCTAAGAAGTTGGAACCATTGTACAAATCGGCCAGCCAGCAATCACGGGTGGGATCATTGACTCTTGCCTGGAGGCGACCTTGTAATTTGCGACCATCCTCGGAGTTGCTGAAATCCTCAATGGTTTTTCGAGTAGCTGAAAGCTCAGCATCTGAGCCAAAGGCTTCAATAGAACGGTAGTAATTTTCGAGCGTACTTTTCAAATCTGGGAGTGGGAGCCTTGGAAGGCTCTTTGAGAGCGGCGCAACAACAGTTGGCTTTAGCAACAGCGAATTGTGGTCACGGAGGACGTGATCTCCACCTACCTCTTCCTCAAATTTAGAATAACCAAGTGAATTCGACATCTCGATTGATCGCGCGAGATTAAATAGACTTGAAGAATCAAGAATTTCTGCGACTGAGAAGGACAATGCATATTCTTTATTGACCCACTCCGCCAACTTTGTGGCTAAGAGGGAGTCAAGACCGTAATCTGAAACTGGCAGATCAACCTGGCAATCAAAACGAGAAGCACCAATAAGCTTTAAAATTTCGTCTGCAATTCCCTGACAAATTGCTTTAAGCGTCTCATCACCGGCTAGACCAAGGAGCAAATCTTCTTGGATGGCAACCAAGTGGGCGTGTTTGTCAGTGACCCCTAAATTCATAGCATTTTTTATTTCGGGTACCATTTTTCGACTGTGCCAATTGCAAGCCCGAGAGATTTTATCGTCTGTACCGTCCTGGATAGCTCCAGGCTTTTGGAGGGTTCTCAAATCGGCCGATGAGCATCGCAGGGACAGCCCGTGGGCGAGATCAAACAAAGCTTCACGGGCGTCTTTACCTCGTACAAGGGATGTAAAATACGACATATGAAATGGTTTTATGCTAGCTTCACCCATGCATTCCTCTGTGGGCCTTTGGAGGTGAGGCTGGGGCCCGATCTCAACCAGCAAAAGTTTTGACGAGGAAGCCTCGGTAGCACTGGCAATGATTTCTCGTAGCGCAGAGCTGTAAGAAACTGCTGAAATGGCATTTCTAGCCCAATATAAAGGCCCAAAGCCATCTACTTCTCGCCTTCCTGTGACAGACGAGAAAAACTGGATCGACTGCGGGGAGGAAGGACCAATGGCCTCAATGGCCATGAGATATTCCAGCTCGACGCTTTTCATCTGGCGCGAGTGATACGCCGCGGGAACTCGCAATCGTCTGTTGAAGATATTCAGACCGCAAAGCACACTTTCTAACTCCTTGATGGCCGCATAGTCTCCGGAAACAGTTGTGCTCCAAGGGCTGTTTTCGCATGCAATGGAGGCATCGCCATCCTGAAGCCGATCAAGATATAACTGACACTCTGCTTCTCCAAGTCCAACTGCAAGCATCCCTCCACGACCGTCAAAAAGCCCTCGCCGCCGCAAGACGTCACCCATGCAAAAGGCGACTGTGAGGGCGTCATGGTGATCCAAGATTCCAGCCGCATATGCTGCACTAATTTCACCTGTTGAATGGCCCAGGACGACATTAGGTAGGATATCTAGACTTTTAAGAAGATCCACTAGAGCAATTTGAATTGCAGTCGTTGCCGGGATAGCAATATGGCCTTCATCAATCAGAGATAAATCTTCAGGTCGTTGTAGCTCATCCAATAGGGCCCAGGACTTGCATAGACTGTTTAATATTGCATCAGATTTGCGTATTGACTCCCCAAAAACTGTTTTGGTGCTAATAAGTTCTCTCCCCATCCCATACCATTGTGAGCCTTGCCCAGTGAACAGAAAAACCATCTGTGCTGTGGTAGCGTCGTGCACAGGATCCATATTTTTAGCTTTTTCTAGCTCCTTGACCGTGGAGGATGCCATCATTCGAGGGCATAAAACGACTGCCGTTTATCATAGCCTCAACTTCAACTTATAAGAGATGCGGAAACTCTCTTTCAATTATTCTCAGTAACTATCTCCCATTTTTGCGGACCCCAAAGCCAGTTGTGCGGAGCCGGCTTCAATTTTCCCTCGCCCGAGAATCACCAGGATCTGGTGTCTAATATCGATGCATTGATTTATCAATGGTGCCTTAAGTGGAGCAGCTTACTGCAACAGGCATAATGTGTGTATGTTGAAGAGCTCTTAAAACGTTAGTAGGATAAGGCACGATGCAGCACAGTGAGCACTAGCCTAGAAGAAGCAGGTGACAGTTAGCGAAAAGGTTTTGCCGACGGTTTCTCGGACCTTATACCGAAAATCCTAGCAATTTTCACGTCAATATGTTATATTGCTTTTGTCTTAACAAAGTCAAATTAAAAATCCTACGTGGAGATTTAAGCTTTGCTAACGATGATACTACTCGATTTCTGTACCTATTGAGATGAGACATTGTGCCGCTGATTCGTACTATAGTGTGCGCCTAACCACTGTTTGCTGATTTTTAGGGTAAAAGAAGGGGAACTTATATCATACCTATGCACTTAAATATAGTGCGATGTAATATCCAAATATCGCAAGTTAAAGCGTGCAGGTGCAGGGTATACGGAACAGGGTACTATATGTATGGCGCGCTACTTGCAGCTAAATATTCTGAAAGATGGCCTTTTATTTTGACTCATGAAAAAGGTCCAACAATTCATTGTATCATCATTAAAAAATCGAAAATATGGCCAGCACATATGAAGATGTCGAATTCAAAACTATCGATGGGCTGATTTTAAGAGGATGGCTGTTCTCAGCTGCCAAGCGTGGACCTGCGGTTGTCATGACCCCTGGAGTGAGTTGGAATACAGCCTACCCTTAGACGACTGACAATGGAATTGAATGAATGTCGTATTTGCCTTCACTGTGATTTATTGATGCACTATGTCTGGAATTCGAGATGCTAACTTATGCTCGTAGTTCAATTGTATCAAGGAAGATTTTTACCCAGGATTTCCACAGCAGTTTCAGAAAGCTGGTATTACTGTGCTTCTCTACGATCCGAGAAACACTGGGACTAGCGCGGGATTTCCCAGAAACGATATCGATCCTACAAGACAAGTCGAAGACTACTCTGATGCATACACGTATTTGATGACTTTGCCCATTGTCGACCCGTCGTGCATTGCTATATGGGGAGTGTCGTTTACTGGTGGAACAGTTCTCGCCAGCGCAGCACTCGACAAGCGACCGTTCGCAGTGATCGCCGTGGCTCCCATCTTCTACTCTGACTATATTACCGACGGCAACAGAGTAAGGAAAAAGATAATCAGAGACAGAGAATCGCAGATTCTGCACGGGAGTCCCCCATTCTTCATATCTATCCTCGAGTCCCGCGGAATGGTCCCAGTCAACTCACACATTACCGTCCCGTCGACAAATGGCTCAGAAATTACCCATAACCGCGATGGATCCACAATCCAGTCATACTTTCGAATGGCCCTTTGGCAGCCTGTTCCTCTTGGACTATTGCCAATGGTAAATCCAACGCCTGTCATGTTTCTGACGCCTGAGCATGATCACGTGTCTTTGACACAGGTACAGCTGGATATTTTCGAAACTTTAAAGGGACCAAAGAGACTACACCTTGCTCTAGGGAGGGAACATGTCAACGTTCTCATGGGCGATGATATGCCCGCATTGGCGAAGGTCCAGACAGACTTTTTGTGGCAAGCAGCTCAAGGCAGGCTACCTGGACAACTAAATGGAGACTCAAAGGTGCAGCCAAATGTGGAACTGAACGGCTTTCACTCGGCGCACCAGAGGTCACAGGCAGAGACTTAACTGTTTTTTTTCTAAGTATCCGCTCTCTCCGACAAAGACTTCGCGAAGATACGTTACGGGTTGAGATTAGAGAGCTAGGATGATATGTGAGCGGTATGGGCCTCAATAGGGTTGCATGGCTCTCTAGCAGATTTTTACTCTAGTAGCTAATATTTAGATAATATGCCTGGCTACTGACTACTAGTCGAGATGGAGACGTGCTCGGGGTGCACTCTGCCTTCTTAGAACAAATTAAAATAGAAGCGCTAGGTTAATAAGCCAGATATTCATTTACAGAATAAGCATGATAGATCAATCTCCTGATTTAACCTTTGGGGCAGCTCTGCAGCCGGCATTGCAAAAGAACTATATATGGAAAGCCTGGTAGCCGTATTTCGTTACTTCTCAATGGTGGCTGCATCAAGAACGGTCTCGGTCACTATACAGAATCTGGACTTTAGCCTCTCCACCGCTATACACCCCAAACTTGCAATAGTGCCTCCACTACTACTCAAAATCTCCAATGTTGTGACTTCAATCCCAAGCCGGCGTCGTAGCCAATTTCGTAGTTCGATAGTAACGAGAGAATCAACGCCTATTCGGAAATTAGTTAACAAAAGTTTTTGAGGCAGTACATCTTGTCTCCTAGAGCTTATGGTTTTATGGAACAATCACAGAGTTAAGGTATTAAACAAGACCACAGTATTAAAAACAGGCAAGGAGTTGGCTCACCTAATGCAGACAGCGACTTCTCGAATACCATTTCCTCCACAGGCTGCAGCATAAAGCGATAAATAGTGAGTCCAATTTCTTTTGTTAGTAAATGCACAACCTCTGTGGTGAGCAAAAGTCTTGGATCAACCTCGATCCTTGACATCAGAGCATCAAGTTCATCGTGCTCGCTGCTGCCAGTTGAGGTGGAAGATGTCGAAGCTTCTATGTTTCGATATGCGCTCATTCGCTTATCGCGTCTCCAAAGAACGCGGTTACTCTGTTCTGATAAAGCTTTAGTGCTGCGGAACCCAATGCCGAGCTGTCCTCTTGACGTATAGTTTCGGCCTCTTGTCGAGGAAGGAGGTTGGCCGGTCAGGATGGATAGGTGTAAAGCGTCAAGCAGATCCTTTTCTGTGAGGAACCACATGCCAGTTGTCCTCATGTTACTTTCAACTGCAACATTTTGAGAGACGTATCCAATATCTGCCATTACCCCGACATCTATAACTGAGGCGGCTAGCCCAAGATGGTGTCGATATTGGACGAAGGCATCTTGGTACGTGTTACCAGCAGCATAGCTAGCATATAGTTAGCGTTTACTTGTGACCATGACTGATGGGTAGATTGGGACTAAGATAATCCTTTCGTGCTTACTTAGACTGATGTGCGGCACCAAAGCTTCCTAACGCAGACGAGAACATAACAAAGAAATCAAGTTCTTGTCCTGACTCCAACAGTGCCGCGTGCAAGTTAAATGTGCCATTAACCTTGGGTTCGACAGCAGTTCTCCAGTCTTCATGGCTCATTTTCATTAGCGGAAGGTCTCGCAGTACCATTGACAGCTGCAAAACGCCAGCAATGTGTCTACCCGTGGCCATCGTACGCACAACAGCGAGCTTAACATCTGTAAGATTTGCCACGGATCCGGCAATCACATCGACATTGCAATCCTGACTTGCCAGCTCCGCTAAAAAGGATTTGTCACTTTCAGATGAGCCCGCAGAGCGAGACAAGAATATCAAATAGCGAGCGCCGCACTCAACCAAATAAGTAGCTACTGCACGGCCAAGGCCCCCAAGGCCACCAGCAAGTAAATAAGCAGCATCGTGGCGAACGCGGAGAGGTAGTCTTGTCGGGGCGGTATGAAGGACTGTGTTTTTATCATCAGAGGAATCAGACATTGTGACTATAATCTTGCCAATATGCTGTCCTTTCTGCATAAATCGGAAGGATTCTTCCACATTTTCGGCGGTAAATAAGTGTACTGGAGTTATTGGCTGTATGTGGCCTTGATCATAGAGTGCGACGGTCTCGCAAAGGAGCCTGTTCGAATGGAGGTAAGCCTAAATAATCGAAGTACAGACGAGACAAAAGATGGCTTACTCTTGGTATAGGTCGGCTAATGAGGCCAGGTTTACCCCTATAAAGCTTCGATTGCCCTCGAAAAGATCCATGTTTAGTTGAGCACGACCAATAAAATCTCTCCGACCAATTTCAATCATCTGTGATACAATTTAGCAAGCATACTGCAACACATAAATTTTCTTTAAATCATCAGCTTACCGTTCCTCGTGGTGCCACACACCTCCATGAAGCATGTAAAAGATCCCCTGACAAGGAATTTAGAACCACGTCCGCGCCACGACCTTCAGTCCTGCGCATCAAGTCTGGGAGAAATGATTCATCTCGGGAGTGGAATATATCTTCACGAGATATACCAAAAGTGCTCATGAGATACTTGACTTTCTCGCTGCTGCTAACGGTTGCGAAGACCTAAGTAAAGGGGGTCAGCTGTGCTAATGCCTCTAGCCGCATGTCGTACCTTAGCCCCTATCATCTTGCAAATCTGGATTGCTGCAATACCAACACCACCACATGCTGAATGAATCAAAATAGTCTGGCGTGATTTCAAACGAGCCATCCTGATTAGAGAGTAGATTACAGTGCAGTAGACCGCAGGCATTGTTGCTGCGCCTTCAAAAGACAGCGAGTCTGGAATCTTGACGCAGCGGCCTACTGGGCAGATCTTTCGTGTAGAGAAGCAATTACTATCCAATATCATCACCCTGTCGCCTACTCTTAGGTTCTTAACATTAGCTCCAATTTCTTGAATGACTCCCGAACATTCAAGGCCAACGCCACCGCCTTCATCACCTACTACTCCCATAGTGACGAGAATATCCTAATATAGTAAGCATTTGCATCTAAACACGATTTTACGATATTAAATGCCAGCTTACCTTAAAGTTCATGCCCACACATCTAGGTTCTACAATGACTTCGTCCGATCCCAAGACCGGAAGAGGAGCCTGCACCCATCTAAGGGAGTGCAATAAACCGCGTTGTCCAATCTCTAATTTGAGAGGGTGCTCTCCTGCATGATGAACTGAAGCAAGCTCATCATTAACCGAAATCCGATGGTATCGGCCAATGTAGATTTCATTGTTTAACAGCGAGAACTCCCAGTCCGGATCAATTTGCGTCGTGATATCTCTTGCCTGAAATTTCTTGAAGACCCGAGCAACCGCTGAAAATGCAGATGTATTGAATACGTCAATTTCAAGCGTTGCTAGTGGTATTGAAAGTTCAGACCGGATTGTTCGAGATAGGCCAAGGAACTGACTGTACCGAGGATCCTCGCAGTTAATCTGTACAGCTCTGGTAATCCACAGCATTCCAGCCGTACCAACATTGCCCAGAAACGTCTTGAAGTTTTTAAAAGTTCCTTCCGATATACCATCTAGGAAAGGTTCCTCGAGGTCTAAGAGCGAGATGATGTCCTGAGAGGATCGCGGGATATCATTCAGAGAGCAGCATTCCACGACAAAGCCAACTTCTTCCAGTGCGGCGCGCATATCATCGACGTTCTTTCTCTCCTTTATAAAAGACGGGCACAGTAAGGTGACGGCTCGAAAGTGTATGGGAGCCGGTATGGGCCTTGCAATGATATTGGCACATATGTGTACGTTTTCTCGCGGATCATCATAAACAATGGTTTCAATGCCGGAGAATCCAGCCCCCTGAAGCTCAGTTTTCCATCTCGAAACTTGCACAATAGGTTCATTTGGACGTTCGTCCGCTTCTCCCAGCCACCAGCCGGGTAGCACGCCCATAATGAGATGCATGAATTGCGGCGCTGATGGGAGTAACTCTTGCAAGAAAAAGCGACCGCCTGGTTGAAGTAGTTTTCGAACGTGTTTTAGAGTGGTGCTAAGCTTAGGTGTCGCATGTATGACGTTAGAGGCTATGATAAGATCATAAGAATTGGCTTCGAATCCTTGCTCTAACGGGTCTCGACTAATATCAAGGGTTTTGTATTCTATACCCTGATAATCTGCAAACCTTTGCTGGGCAGCCGAAAAAAAGCCCGAGGATATATCGGTATAACTAGGCCAGTTAGATTCGGGTATATAAAGATCTCGAGTATTGAGAGCCGTGAGAGAACTGCAAAGAAAGAGTAGAGGAAGTAGAGAGTTGTTAAGCAAAACCCAACCAACCATCTGGTGGAGGTTTAAGGATTTATGGATAGACTGCAGCTAAAACCAACGACAGACTCACCTATACTTGGAGTACATCCTCTCACCATTCGGGGATACCAAACCTTGAAGAGCGACAATGCTTGTGCCACCTGTACCAGCCCCAATTTCTAGAACCCTAAGAGTGGGGTTATTGTGTCCCAGCAATTTCATGAATTCTGTAGAGTTGAGTCTGTCGGCCATAATGTTGTAAACGTTTGTCAGTCCATTTTTGTGCATATAGACCTCTAAGACTTCTGCTTTAGCGTCGAAGATATCTCTGCAATTGCATAGCAGCCTAGATATGAGCTCCGCTGCAGCTGCCAGCTCCGATGTTTGGAGTTGTTCAGTCATGGTCGCGATCAACGCACCTCGGTCTTCACTAGCCATAGTAGTTAGAGTTTGACTATCTTGGACAAGCGGATGATTGCCCTTTCGTGCACTGTCAATTTGCGAGTCAATCCAGCGACGACACTTCTTTAGATGATCTGAAGAAAGTTCCATGTTCGAAATCTGCTGCTGCATCTCAAGCATGCAGAGAATTGCAAATTTCTCGATTTGCTCGATAGCTTTTGGCTCGTTGGAGGACGGAATCATAAGCTTGCCTACATCTGCAAAATCGATGTCTGGTTCCCAGTGGAGTCGTGCTGCAGCAACAGTGTCGGCGTTGTCGGCCACATCACAATTATCCACTGGTGAAAATTTCCCTCCTTGTAGCAAGAAAAGAACGTGGCTATCTTCCATAATCGCAGCACTGCCTTCAAGACCTCCCCTATCTTGATTAGTGGAAATAAAAGCTTTTGCTTCCATGGAAACACCGGCTTCTGGATGGCGTAGATAGAGGTGGGCTATATAGGTGGGTATATGTAGTCTGTCCATTTTCCGAGATAATCCATCTGATGCAGCAAAAGCAAAAAGCTGCAAACAGTTATCGATTGTGGCTGGATGTAAGGCATAATGAGATTCGCTAATCTCTGGAGCTCGCAGCATAGCATATGCTCTATTTTCCATAGGGAAAGTAGAAACTGAATGAAGTCCTTGGAAGCTTTCTCCGTAGTTGAGGCCTAGCTTCTTCAATGCCAAATATGGATGGCTTACAATTCTAGGGAGAGGCCCAGCCTCTAAATGCTGTAATTGATCATTTTGGGTTTGGCCATCTTTTCCCGATCTAATATTCCCAACGCAATGCTTAGTCCAGGTTATTCCGTTGTAGGATGAGACGCTGAACTCGTACCATGAGTCGGAATCGAGAGTTGCCGTCAATCGCTCTGGCCTAAAAGTAGTCATGAGTTCGGTGTTCTGATCGTCATTTAATACTAGCGCCGTTTGAATGTCGAGATGCCTGATGCTGAAGTCTGTCATACCACAAAGCTGGCGAACAGCCTCAACAGCCATTGATATGTATGCTGCCGCGGGAAATACAACGTCCTCGAAGACCTTGTGATGTGATATCCATGGAACTTCTTTTAGACGCAATACATTACGCCAAGTTGGTTGCAGGTCATTGCCGTCTAATATGCGAGAACCTAATATTTCATGATGTGGGAACTTTCGGAATCTCCTATTGCAATGTCAGTTGGCAGGTCAAAATCATGACACTCATTTGTTAATAGCAGAGGTAAGAGATGACGCCTCGTGGGCGGGACAGTCTTAAAGAGAAAATTAGCAACGAAAGGGACAGTTACACTTACCAGCCCTGGCTCACTCTGCTCTCATCCCAGTAGCATTTGTCGTGTCTCCACGGATACGTTGGGAGGTCTGTCAAAGTCCGGCCATTCGGTGTTAATGGTGCGAAATTTATTTTGACTGAGTGTAAATGAAGATTGCCGAGCGTCTTTAGGAAGCTAACTAAGCATTTCTCGTCCCTAACAATGGTTGGAACGTACGATAATTGAGTCTTTTCGACGGTTGCTTTGAATATCTGTCGTAAAGGTCCTGCAAGAGCAGAGTGAGGACCAATCTCGACAAACACCTGATTGGGCCCCCCGTCGTCGATCATTGCCGTTACTGCTGAGTAAAACTTCACTGGAGATTCTAGATTCTGACGCCAGTACGACGGACCCAACTCTTCTAATGAGACCAGCCTTCCTGTTACTGTAGAGAAGAACGGTACAGTGGGTTTTCGGCTGGAATGTTCCTTCAGAAGTGTCTCATAGGCTAATCCAACTCCATTCATATGGTGCGAGTGATATGCCATGCCTCCAGTCTTTAGGCGTCGTACAAATATGCCTGGATTTTCGTCTTTCAATTGCTCGATCACATAGTCGATCCCATCGCTATCCCCAGAAAGTGTAACGCTTGTCTGACTGTTCTCGCACGCAACTACCACACCACGCTCAAGGTAAAGACTGACTTCCGCGCGCCCTAATCCAACGGCTGCCATAGCTCCATTATGACTACACTGAGTTGTTATCAACCCACGGTAATAGGCGGTGAGGACAGCCTCCTTCGCTGTAAGTGCGTTTGCTGCGTATGCAGCAGCAATTTCGCCACTCGAATGGCCGACCACGGCGGAGGGCGAAATCCCAAATCTCCTCAGCAAGTTAACAAGAGCAATCTGAATAATGGTACAAAGCGGCTGGGCATATTCTGCTTTACTCAATGAGCTTTCATGCCCAAGTTTTTTAAGCTCATCGTAAACAGACCATGTCGGTGGATTAGGAAGCTGATCGAGGATGTCTCCGTACTGTCGAATATCCGCACTAAAAGATGGGAACTCTTCTGCCAAGGACATACCCATACGGGGCCATTGCGCTCCTTGACCAGTGAAAACAAATCTTATCTGTGGGGCCTTCGTCGCTTTTCCAGTGGCCAAAATTTGCGCAGGTTCTAACCCGTCTGTGATACCATATGCCATTCGTTCCAAATGTTCTCGTCGATTCGCTAACGTAAACGCCAGGTCTTCTAGATTTGAAATTTTGTCCTGAGCATATTTTTGTAGGGCTTCGGCGCCTTTCTGTAAAGACTCGCTGTTGCTGGCAGAATACAAGATCAATCGAGGTTTGCGGGAAGGCGAGCGATTCGTTTGAGTGCTCTTGTTATTGCTAATATTGTGCGATCTTGCGGAATCGAGGATGACATGAGCGTTTGCACCTGTCACACCAAAGGAGTTGACGCTGATACGTTCTGGCCGATCTTTGGGCCATGGGGTAACTTCAAGGGGAACCTTCAAGTTCGCAATCGCGAACGGTATTTTGGGGTTCGGTATTGAGTAGTTGACTTGCGGAGGAATATTCTGGTTTTCAAGCGCAAGTATTGCTTTTATAATACTCGTAATACCAGAAGCACCTTCGGAATGGCCAACATTAGGTTTGACGCTGCCAATATAGGTTTCTTTTTCGTCTCCAAACACATTGGCAATGGCTTCAAGCTCCAAAGGATCACCAGCGGCTGTTCCGGTTCCATGACACTCTATAAAAGGAGTATCAGAGAAATCTAGTTGTGCCCGCGCATACACACCTCTTATCAGTCTCTCATGAGCCTTGGGATTTGGGGTGGTGATGCCTGCGCTTTTGCCATCGCAGTTGGTACCAGTAGCCCGAATAACAGCTCGAACTGGGTCACCATCTTTGATCGCAGCACTCAATTTCTTGATGAAAATCGCATTGATAGCTTCTCCACGGGCGTAGCCGTTGGCCGTTGCATCAAATGTTCTGCACTCGCCTGTAGGCGATAACACTCCGGATTCTGTCTGAGTAGTAGTCATAGTTGGTGTGAGAATGAGGTTTGTTCCGGCAACTATTGCAGAGGCGCAGTTTCCAGTCTGAATTGCTTGACAAGCCTAGGTTGTTAGCTGAGGTACAACTTGAATTGAAGTATTCTCTAACCTCATGTAGTGCAGTTGTAGATGAAGAACAGGCGGTTTTTACGGTCATACTATAGAAATTTAGTACTTGAGCTTTAACCACAGGATCTGTAAAGTCTCATTTTGTAGGATAGTAAGAAATAAACATAGGGGTGATTGCTATTTATACATACCTTGGACCGTGCAAATCATATTCATATGAGACTCTATTTGATAAAGCAAAGTCTCCTGACCCTGTAATATCATAAACTCCAGCTCTCTGAGTGTCTTTCGCAGCGAGATCAATCCAGTCCTAGAGTACGTTAATATATAGCCATTTGTGCTAGGAGAAGCTGGTGGCTACCTCGCCCCAACAACCAGCAAAAACGCCAATGTCAGTTCCTTTCCATCCTATCTGGCCGCCACTCTCCATACATTCCCAAACAACTTCCAAGAGCATTCTCTGTTGAGGGTCAACCTTCCCAACCTCTGCTTGGCTCATGGCGAAAAAAGACGTATCGATATGCTCTAGGTTCTCTGAAAGAAAGTGACCATGTTGCATCCCAATGCTACCAACCCTCCTAGAGGGGCTATAGAAGGCCTCGATATTATATCGGTCTGAAGGAATAAGCCCACGAGTGCTTCTTTTGTCTATTAGGGCTTCCCATAGTGCTTCCGGAGATCTAATCCCGCCTGGGAGGCGTAATGCCACTCCAACAATAGCAATTGGCTCAAATTTCTCCATGCTTCTTGTATCAGCCCTATAATCACATAAGGGATTCATAAAAACTGGATTTGCTGCTAAGTTCGCTACGCCGTTGTGGCTACTGTTGATGTGGTTGTTAAATAAGCTTGCGGAATGGCCGTTGATGCTATTTGAGCTTGTTATCAGATGGCTTCCTTTAGCCTTCAGCAGCTCCTCCGATCAGGTTAGAAGTCTCGCCAGATGGTATTTATTAAGAAGAAGAATCCAGACAAGGTGTACGAACAAATTGAACACCAATCAGCAATATCGAGTCAGGTTTCTTAAAACGTGTCGCCTAAATGTTTTCTCCCAAGTACTATTGAGCATTATTGTGTTAAAAAAGGAAAAAAATATGGAGTAATGTATTTACTCGACCTTCTTTGAGTGCCTCTTCCGTATTACATGCATATGCAATGTAGTAACAAGCGGAGCAGCGGGCCGGACAATTGCAGCAAGGGTCTTTAAAGGATAAAACGGCACATTTCGCAATAAGCAAGGATTAAGCAAGGATAGAGCGCCTTCGAAGGATTTTAAGAACACGACATTTTATAAGCATATCGGAATGTGCAAGTCCGTGTCTAAAGCTCTT
Source organism: Pseudogymnoascus sp. VKM F-4516 (FW-969) (assembly GCA_000750815.1). Classification (NCBI taxonomy): domain Eukaryota; kingdom Fungi; phylum Ascomycota; class Leotiomycetes; order Thelebolales; family Thelebolaceae; genus Pseudogymnoascus; species Pseudogymnoascus sp. VKM F-4516 (FW-969). The sequence continues at coordinate 48,795 of JPJZ01000780.1, forward strand.
GAAGAGGGTGTGCCAGTGGAACCGCCCTTTGTTCATTTATTGCAAATCTTTGAAATTCAAATATTCGCAGTTTTACCAAGATGATTCCCTTCGCGTCCTTGTGTGCCATTGCGACAGTAGCAAGTATCTTCTCAAGCGGTGTATTCCCACAACATGGACAATATCTTCTCTTTGGATCTCAAGGATACATTCCGGCTTTTATTCAATATCTCAGCCTCGAAATTGCAATCTGGGTAGTGTGGGTTGTAATTGTTTACCCAAGATACATCAGCCCCCTCAGGCACTTACCACAACCAGAAGTAAGCGTTTCTGCCACTGCTACCCTTTTTTTTCTATTCACTGTCGATTCCTCTATCTTTGGATTGGTACTCCGATGCTCAAATCAACTCCAATTTTAAAGGTTAGGTGCACACAATAAGTACTGACTCTATACTATTCAGGGAAACAGCTTTTTTATGGGACAATGGCCGATATTAAGGAACGAAAAAACGGGGAGACCGTTACAAAGATGGTGAAACTCTCTAACTCCCCGTGAGGAACGTGGCGTTGATTTAATTCCAGGATCAACGACATCCCAAATAAAGGACTGATCAAGTACCTCTATATGTTCAACCTCGAGCTTGTGATGATATGTTCCCCAAATGCACTCCGAGAGGTATTGGTAACCAAATGTTATCAGTTTGAGAAACCTAGACCGCTCTCGCGCCTTGCAATCCAATTTTTCGGTCTCGCTATGCCCTTTGTTGAAGGAGACGCTCACAAATTCCAGAGAAAGATGATGGCTCCTGCATTCGGGTTTAAGCACATCAAGGATTTGCATCCTACATTTTGGGCCATGAGCACAGAGATTGTTACCATCTTAACGGAGGAGGTTCGAAAGGGAGCGGGAAAGTCAAAGGCAACAAATGGACGCCTTTCCCCAGTTGCTCCAGATCAAGCCGTAATTGAGATTGTGAAGTGGTGGAAGGCGATTACTCTTGATATCATGGGAGTCGCTGGCATGGGCCAAGACTTCGAGTCGAGGTACAATGAACACCATCCGCTCCGTCAAGCGTACTATAATATGTTCAGACCGAGCTGGGCAGCGGCATATTCTGTCTTCTTGAGAATGGTAGTCCCACTATGGGCATTTGAGTACATCCCCATTAAGCAAAATTCTGTCATGGAGGCCTCTCGCAAAACGATACGCGATAATTGCTTGCAGCTCATTCGCACAAAAGCCGCGCAACTTGAAAAGGACGAGCTCACAGATCTTGATATTCTGTCGTGTGCTATTCAAAGTGGAGGGTTTACTGAACAGGACCTTATCGACCAAATGACGATTTTCCTGTTGGCTGGACATGAATCGAGTTCCGTTGCGATGACGTGGGCAACATATGCTCTCTGCCAGTATCCTGAAGTTCAGACCCGACTTCGTCGTGAGGTTCGCACACATCTTCCGTCTCCATCAGGGTCCGACCAAATTACTAGTCTAGATATTGAGCGGATTCCATATCTAACCGCAGTCTGCTCCGAGGTCATGCGCTTCTATGATGTCTTTGTCTGGACATTCCGAGAAGCCCTTGTGGACACAACCATAGTGGGGCAAAAAATTCCGAAGGGAACGCAGCTTGTAATACCTGTTTCAGCCGTCCATAGAGATCGGAAGATGTGGGGAGACGACGCAGATACGTTCAACCCCGATCGTTGGATGCCAGGGAATGCAAAGTCGTCACTAGGGGGTGCCGACTCGAATTTTGCTTTCATGACCTTTAACCAAGGCCCAAGGATTTGCATTGGCGAGTCGTTTGCTAGAGCAGAGTTTGCATGTCTTCTCGCAGCATGGGTTGGGCGTTTTGAATTCGAGCTAAACGACCCAACAGAGCTCGACGACAAGAATTACATCCTAGCCGGCGGATTTGGAGTAGGGCCAGTGAATGGATTAGACATTAAGGCAAGAGTTGTCGAAGGGTGGTAAAATAGTATTTTAGTTTAGAATCTAATGAAAATACTAGGATTAATGGCCTTACTTAAATTAAACCGACTGTATACTTTCTATCTACTGTTCTAAAACTTCAACTGTATGAGTTGGAGCCTGATCCCGGACTTGGGACGGTCGTCGGACTACTATGTAGGCTACCTAACTGCAGGATTACACCAGACCATCCTCGGACCGCTCCAGCAATTCGTGGCGCGCCGATAGGTAAGGTAGCCTAGTAGCCTAATCTATCAGGTCACAATCGCCATACACCACCCACATACGAGTCAGCCCGGGCCACCCGTACCTATGACACCAAGTATAAGATTGAATTGTTAACTACTATCTAAATAGCCATCCGCATATACTCTATTGATATCGCTTTGATGGCCAAGCTCAGCCCTACCGCTGGAACCACCGAACTACTCCAGTACCTACCTACGTACAAGGTGGTGATCTGTACAACATGCCGCTATGCGATCCAGCCAAATGCTATTGAACGCCACCTAAAAGAACTGCATAAATTCCGTCGAAATGATCGGCGCCCATTCATGCAGTATATCTCAAAACTCGACCTCGACTTACCAGATAAAGTAAGGGAAATCCGCAATACTGAATTCCCTGTGCCGCTCCTCCCAGTGCAAGATGGGCTGAGATGCACGCACGACGAATGTATGCACCTCTGTGTGTCTGCGAAGCGCATGAAGAGCCACTGGCTTTCTGACCACGGACGCCCCGGCCAGATCGATTTTGACTGGCATCCAGTCCGTCTGCAGACTTTCTTTAGAGGCAATCTACTGCAATACTTTACGAATTCTCATGTGCATCCTGGTGCTGATACTGGGCGGAGTACCAGTTTCACAAATGCCAACGGCGGATACACGGAGAAGTTAAATCGGAACAGGGATGTCGTCGACGTCACTGGTCTCCCATCGGACAGTGGACCACTTCTGCAAAGCCAGCTCGATGAGAGTGACTCTGCCCTTCTGCACCACTATATCACGTACACGTCTTTAACTCTAGCTGCCGATGCTAGAACGAAATATATGTGGCAAGTTACAGTGCCGCATATTGCTAGCCAATTTCCATTTTTATTGCACGGAATTTTGGCCTGCACTGCTTTGCATCTTGCTTATCTTGATCCCGGGCGAGGAAGGGAGCTTATGATCAGAGGAAGAGCACACCAAGACCGTGCAATGCCCCTCTTCCGATCTGCTATTGAAAGTCCCAATAAGGATAATTGTGATGCTGTCTTTGCATTTTCCCATCTCCTTGTGATATACTCGTTTGCAGCAGAGAGGGAAGACGATCAACTCTTTCTTGTCGAATCGAACGCCTTGGACACGTTGCCAAGCTGGCTTTATTTCATCCGATGTGGCTGCGTTATGCTCTGCGATGTATGGGATCAGCTTGAGTCGGGCCCAGTTGGGTCTCTTGTCTCAGCATGTGAGATTCCCATCACTTTCTCAGAGGATGAACAGGAGCCTCTCATGGATTTGCTCTTATCAGCCATTCCATCACAGGGCTCTGAGGATTCTTGGTCGGAAGACGTCTGCAAAATATATCGGGATGCCGCTACTGAACTTGGAGTAGCGTTTGCATCCACACAGGACCCAAATTCTGGTTTCGCTGCCTGGGATGCACTGCGTATTTGGCCTATGCGTATATCTGATGCATACTTGAGCTTGCTCGGCCAGAAGCATCCTGGTGCTCTTATTCTATTAGCACACTATTGCATTCTATTGCAGCGACTAAACTCCCACTGGTACTTTGAAGGGAGAGCTAAGAGACTTCTCTTAACAGCCATGTCTTGTCTTGATAGCCGCTGGCATCACTTTATTGAGCGGCCATTAGCAGAGATCGAAGACATGTCCCCTGTTAGGCCCAAGACGTTTGCATTTAGGCCATCACGCAGATATGACCAACCGAAATTAGTCGCCTTGTTGTCTGAGACGCCTAAGAAATGATGTTTATAGACGGGCTTCTGTTCATTCTTTATGTGGAATTAGCAGACCGCAATCTAGCATCTTCTCTTCGCCCTGTTGCTCAGAATAGAGATTTCAAGCTGTATGCATGTTTATTGTGTCTATATTCCGTTGCCGTTCATTATTTTCAACGCCCATTTTCACGTCTAAGTTACCTCAAGCCCAAGCACCAATCAAACTCATTCCAAACGCGCCTGCAAAAACCAGCAAACAAGCCCAAACCCTCCTCCGTCCTCTCAAAATCGTCCAACTCTCATCGCTCAAGAAATCTTCGCTCATCAAATCCACCAAACTCGTAAATGTTAACAACCCAGATGAAATAGCGTTCATGATCCCGACCATGAGTAGGCCGACTTGTGAGCCGGGTGCGTAGAGGGTATGTGTTGCTAGGCCTATGGCTTGGCCTATCGGCGTTCTACTGGTGTGTCAGTTGAGTAAAAGGGGCGGGGGAAGGGAAGGGAGAGCGTACGTGCAGCCGTAGGCGAGCGCCATGAGCCAAGGTTGGAGAGCACGTCTTTTCCAGCTTAAGACAGCAATCCTTGATCCAAGTGCGAGACCTTCAAAAGTTTCTATTTAAAAGTCGTCAGGGTCGGGGGCTTTCATACTATATGGGAGGGGAAAGGTGTGGAAACTTACGATGGAAAGTAATTGCAATCAAAAGCACGATAAAATCATTCCCAACAGCGACACTGAGCGCCATCCCAATAAACACACTATGAAACAGAATCCCCATCTCTAATAGCAAGCACTGCATTAGTGCTTTCTTGTGACTTTGAATCTCAATGGGCGTGACTGGTGCTCTATTTTTCGCTGATGAAGCCATATCTTGTTTAGACTCCCTTTTAGTTCGAGGTTGCGCATCGCGTTCCCCCGCATCGAATGCTGCACTGCTTTTCGTAATTCTTTGGAGCTCCCTCCCTGTGCTATTATTGCGGCCGTGGATGATTCCCTGTTCTAGCCCTGTTTCGCAGTCAGTTACATTCCACCCCTTCTGCACCCCTGGGCTAAAACAGAACAAACAACAGAGGAGACATACGCCTTTCTCTCTCCTGATTGTCGGCACTAGCTGCCTCTTTCGTATTCTCATTTCTCCTCCCCGCCCCAACACTCTCTTCCATCATTCCCACCGGCATTGCACATCCATTCTTCCCTGGACTAAACACCATCTCCACCACAGCAATCAAAAATACTGCAGCAAGAGCCAATGCCCCCGCCATAGCAGGATAATCTTTGTTCCAGAAATCGGGCAGGCAGGGGTCAGTGAGGGAAATAAATGCTGTAGGCAATAAATGCACGAACGCAGTAGCGATCAGGACACCCGTTCCGAAATGCCGCACGACGAAGAGGAAAGTTGGTGGGATGCGAAGACGGGGAGCTTTAACCACAATGAGAGGAAAAGCGCAGGCTGTTGACGACACTATGAGGATGATGAACACAGCGATAATGTGAAGATTGAGGTTATAGTCTTCTTTATTGGCAACCGTCGCACACAATGGCTTCACGTCTGTGGTTGCTTGGCGCGTGGCCAGTATCCTCCTCGTTAGTGACCCCATATTGAATTAATGGGCGGTCAATGGCGTGTTATTATATATGTGACCTGTTTATAAGTTAGAACAAATTATTTGGCAAGTAGTTACTTTCAATTATTTCGGTCAATGTGGGAGACTTGGCAGGGTCAGATGGACGTCAGTTCACTCACCGATCACACCGCTCTCGATTTTGACCACAAAGCGCAACGCATCCCTCAAGTTCTCTATAAAAAAAAATCAACATCCAGAAATAATATATATTTTAAGGTCACCTGTATGAAATAAAAACGTGGGGTTAGCCTCACCTTAATACTTATCCCAAATGGTTCTGACTCCAATTTTAGTTCCGGGAAGTAGCGTACCGGAACTAAGCCTTACCGTGCCCAACTCGTCCTGAGAGACGATCCAAGCCAGTGGCGTGGTGCCAAGGCATCGATAATTTGCTCACTGTAGCGTCTGGCCTCTTTGCCAAGAGACAAGTTCCCGGATTTGGAGTCCGGCCGGAATTACCCAGTTATGCAATTGGAGAATTCGGGATTGTACGTAAGGTGAAATAGGGTTCGGGTGGCGTGAAGTTATCGTGAAGGTTGTCTCTGCTTGGCGAAAAGTGGTAAAAGTATAACATCTGCCTTTATTAACCAATTTAATAACAGCTCACCCGTTTCTCCAAGGTTTCTACCTCGCTAGCTAATCCAAACCCTACTACTCTCTTAACTATTCCTTGATCATTTCCAGCTTCCTTAGACAATCCAAACTTCAATTCTGTATCTTCAATCTTCTTATCGACCGGCAACGCAGCCAAGGAATATCCTTTGGTTAATTCGTCCAGGGTCTTATTACGTGTGCTGCACATAATCGACGAGAACGGCGTCCCATGGCTGACACCATTAACCCCTAACGATCCCAACCCCACGCAGACACAAAGCATAGAGGCCACAATAGCTACAGCGTACGCAACTGCAAGATTGACTGCGTTGTATGCATAGATGTTAGCACTAACAGCGACATTCACGGTGGTATCGAAGCCGAGAGGAGACAATGTTCTGTCGGCGCTAAAAAGGCTCAAAGTCAAGTTGCGAGACAGTTCCTCGATCAACTGTCCCATAGTTAGCCCTCTTGTCAACGCCTTCTCAGCCGTTGAGATAGACGCCTCTGGGATTCCCTCATGGATTCCCGCAGAAGAGAAGTTTTGTCCGTTGGTTTTCAGGGCCGCGTACAACGAACTCTGTGTGATTCGCGTCCGGACGCTTACCAGCCCGTCAAACATTCCCCAGACAGCACCACTAAGCAAATTCGTCATTGCTTGGCCGTGAACATAATAGCCTGGTTTCAAATCCTGGCTAGTATACTCAAAGCTATAAGGGTGGTTGACGGTTTGGATATCCCCGGTAGTATTGAATGTTACATTGAAATGTGTTTCTTTGAGTTCGCACGAGTAATAGTTATCATCGGACTTGACCCAAATGGACGGACTGCTCTCTGTGGCATTCATTTCCTATGCTACGATTCCGTAGCAGAAAACAAATCTTCCATCGACTCCTGCTGTGCTACTGACGCACGAATCGACGAACTGTGGGTACTCGTTATAATTCGACCCTGAGTCGACTAACATCTCTCCCTGCGGTGTGAAGGCGAGAAAGGATATCTCTCGGTCTCCTGAAACAGGTTTCGTGTAATTTGCAACTTGGTCAATAACCGTAGTAACATTATCCGGTGCATTCTCGCAGCTAAATGTCGGCGCGGAGAACAAGACTGAGTAGCTTGAAGCAGGGACAAAGGCGGCCATAGGGAGGATTTCCGTGCTAGACGCTGTAGCGGCCATGAGCCGGGTGAAGAACGGAGTGATACCATTATCGATAGTGTTGGTATCTACATCGACGTTGGTGTTTGACAAAACGAAGAGAGATGATACGTCTGTGTAGTTGACCATTGGAACAGTCATAGGTCGTGGATCTATTGTTGTGGAAGGGACGACCGTTAAAGCAGCTGGAGGGATCAGTACAGGGAGAGGCATCATCCTATATTCCAAAATTAGCACTCCAACTTAGCTCGGAGGACTTATAGATATACTAACCATGTTATAGCTGCTATCACCACGCCCACTTTGAAGTTTTTCCAAAACGACCAGCTGAAAAACGATAACGGGTCACTGATAGCATCAAATGTCGCATCGAGCCCAGAAATTTTAATGGACTTCTTCCTCATCATAGTCCAGATGTGCTGCTCGCAAGCTTTAGTAGCAGAGGCCACCAACAACGACTTTGTAAGGAAGGCAAATGCAGTTCCATATCGCAATTGCCATTCCTGGGTGTTTTTGTTCGAGCCGCTTGTCGAGACCTCTGTTCCGTCGAGAGACTGATAGTAATAATGGTGTCCGATTGCTGCCCCTATTCCGGCAAATAAAAGCGCGACCATTTTGGTTGGAGCCTTCCAATCTATTTTCCATTCCACCATTCGAGGGTTTGGGACAACATCGTGGCCTGGGGTTGGAGCGTAATTTCCACCACGAGAGTTAGGATTGAGAGAGATGGGGACGAAGGACATTGAAAGGAAGCAAAGAAGCTCTATGTTGACAGCAGAGTGAGCAATTTCTGCGACAGTCTTTTACTTGTTTCTACAGACAGGAGTCCAATTATATATAGCAAGGCTACGTCTCCTACAGATCCTACCAAAGCTGCATTGGTTTCTTGAGCTAGCCATTTCTGCCATAAATATACAATGATCTCAGCCGCACTGTTCTGTGGCTGCAGGTCGAGCCGCAAGGCACCAATTGTGTCCTACTCTTAGCGCAATGTCTCTAATAACTGTCACAGCTGGGCAAGGCTGGACGCAGTTTCGCGAAAAAGTCACCAGAACCGACCAGTTCCACTAGAACCGAAGGTTGCATTTTGGCGGCTGTAATTACAGTAGTGTCGGATAAGTGGCGATTTTCCTGTAGTGAACGACAGTGGTAGAAAGAAGCAATTTTCAGCTATATAGGCTTGGTAACAGCCACACAAAGACCACGTCTCACAACTCAGACGCTCTGGCATATGGGTACAGCGTGGCCAGCAGATGCGATACACTATACTACACTGCCCCAAGTTATTCTATAAATGTCGAACGCTGCATCTCTAGGCACAATATCTAACATGTGAACCATGCGGGATATTACTCGATAGAATCCCCCACTGAGACATCATGCATGCCTCTTGCTGTGTTCTAACCAATGATCCGAGGGCAATTACCCCTCAAATTGTAATACTCCAACTTCACGCACACTCCTTTCATGGCTCATTTACCCCCTCTTCACGTTTGGAGCCGTATGTAATTATTAACATCTCGACAGCGCAGTTAGTAGTCAACATGCAACCTCTGACTACTACTAGTACTATATTGCCCCTCGTTCTGACCATATTCGGTGTTCAGATAGCAAGGCTGTGGCGGAACTATGCACAAGCAAAGAAGACGGGACTGCCTGTCATAGTCACACCTCTTCTCGAGACGCAAATCCTAGCGCAAATCGCAACTCCCTTTCTTCGCGCCGTGTACCTCAAGTATCTTGACCAAGGCAAGGGATGGCCACGCTGGTGCCGCTTCATGATCCACGACTGGTCGTGGGAAGACCGGCGGAGGGCACATGAAGAGTATGGCGATGTCTTCGTCGTTGTATCGACTGAGGGTACGATATGCTACAGTGCGGATGCAAAGATGGGATGGGACGTTATGAACCGGCGGTTAGATTTCACAAAGCCGAGAGACAAATATAGTGAGTTATTCTTTCATTCAAGTCTCCGCAATTAGGTTCTGCCATCTGACTGTATTTATTCTGGTAGAACTTCTTGAACTCTATGGCCCCAACGTCGGAACCGCCGAAGGTGCGGAATTCAGCTTCCACGTACGCATCACGGGTCCACCATTTTCGGACGGCAGCGGCGTGAACGAACTCGTCTGGAGTGAAACCATGTGTCAAACACGCAATATCCTACGCAAATGGGAGCAAGAGGCACCTGGAGATTTCCAGAATGATATCAACGCTCTCACGCTTGCAGTCATCTCGTTCGCTGGCTTCGGCAGAAAACTCGAGTCCGTGACGGAACAGTCTCACGAAATTCCATCAGGATATAATATGAGCTTCTTCCAAGCCGTCAGAGTTACGACTGCATATATGTTTGCGATTCTTTTGATACCAGGTTGGCTAATGAAGATTACGCCCCTAGCAAAAGCACAAATTGCGTATGCGCAGTTAGACAAGTATCTGCGCGAGATGATTTCTAAGGAGCGCGTGGCGATTGAGAGTGGAGGGACGGTGAAGTCTAGAGGGCCAACGGGTAATCTTCTGCAGTCAGTACTTCAATCATCGTATGATTATGTGCAGAAAGGGGAGCAGCAGAAAACGGAAGAAAAGGCAAAAAAGCATGGCTTTACTGAAAATGAAGTCCTGGGCAACTTGTTTATCTTTCTATTAGCTGGTGAGCTACCCATGTGTTAATGCTACCTTTTATAAATTTAGTGCCTGGCTAATTGTTACATTTGAGGCTATGAAACTACTGCCAATGCAATTGCATACGGCTTAACAGTTCTTGCCCTTGAGCCTAGTTTGCAGAAACGCGTCGCGGCCGAAGTCGACCATGTATGGTCGAATGCAGAAGCTCAAGGCCGCAGCGAACTTACTTATGATGACGATTTCTCCCAGCTGAAGTATTTATACGGATTTATGGTGAGCAGTCTCCTTGGCTTGCGCGACAATAGCACTCACATTCGTCTATAGTACGAGATATTCCGCCTCTACCCTGGTGTGACTATTATCGCCAAAATGTGCGAGAATACGCAAAATGTCGAAGTGGGCACAACTACACATATTCTGCCTCCAGGCTGCCGTGTCTATCTTTCAACCCCGGCTGTTCACTATAACGACGACTACTGGGAGAATGCAACTGAGCTGAAACCCGAGAGGTGGTCCGAGGCATACTCTTATGGTAACGGTGGCGCTGATACCACTTCATCAGGTGGCCATACTAGTAACCCAACTTCAAATGACAGCAAACAAACGAAGTCTTCCTCCATCGCCGCAGACAAAGCACACCAAAGGCGCGGTACCCTAATCACCTTCTCAGACGGCGCGCGTTCTTGTCGCGGTCGCAAATTTGCACAGGCGGAGTATGTAGCGTTCTTCGCGGCACTGTTATACGAATTCGAAGTGAGACTTGCGGAGGGCGTGGATCGGGACCAGGTTCGAAGGGACCTAGATTTGAAGTGTGCGGGGAAGTTTACGCTTACTCCGTTGACAGGGACGAGGTTGGAGTTTAAGAGGAGAGAGGGGCGGCAGGGTTGATGTAGGGGATTTTGTAAGCATTGGATATATGACGCGTAATCTTGAGACTTTTCACAAAAATAATCTATTTGTAGATTATCTTTGCATATCAATGTACTTTGACCGGCGACAAGGGACTTTGACGCGTTACGCCAGGACAGGCGTTACTCATCGAAGAAAGCAGAACGACAATATTACCAAAAATGTATATGAAAATGAGATCAGTCCGGCCGAGGCAGACCAGTGCAGCTGCCTTTCTAAATTGGTCCATTTAAACTTCCAATTCGAGCATCCCGACAAGGCTTAATTGCACTGCCACAACAGACCTCAATAGTTAGGCGACCCAAAGAGCTGGCGGCATCTACAGTCTGAATCAAGTGTCAGCCCTGCTTCACAGAGTAACATTGTGAATATGTGACTATGTGTTGGTGATCTCTAAATAAATGCTGCGCCTCACCTTGACCGTTTGAGTCATGGCAACCACTCACCCAGCAATTGAAAGCAGCATAAAGAGCCACATGAAATGTTATAAAGCAAGGCCTTTCACCGAACAAAATTTAAATTATTCACTTCAATCACAATAGCTATAATTTTAACATCAAAGATGGCTTCAACATCAGGATCCAATCAAAGTCGCTCCTCTTCAGCGCCATTTCGAAACAAAGCTTGGCGCGCAAAGAATAACAAGGAGACAATCAATGTTGTAATACCTAAAATCCTCAAGGCCAGTCCGCGAGCTCAGAGCGCCATCAGCCGCTCAAAGCTTATCCCTTATACGCCCAGCTTCGAGCCGCTGAAAAAGGACCCAGCTTCAGAATCTCCGCCATCAGATGCACCCGCATTACCAAGAATCAGCGTCATCCAATCCGACACCTACGATGCGGCAATTGCCGTTATATCAGCAAAACCCGGCATCCAAGTAGGCGTCCTTAATATGGCATCTTCCTATCAACCGGGAGGCGGTGTTCTCAAAGGGAGCTTAGCCCAGGAAGAGTCCCTCTGCTCGCGCAGCACCCTCTACCCAAGCTTGCAGGAGAATTTCTACCGTCTTCCCACCCTCAGCGCCGTCTATTCCCCTGACATCGCCGTGTTCCGCAACTCGGAGCTCAATGCCACGGCCGTCCTCCCGAAGGAGGAGTGGACGTTTGTAGACGTCATCTCGTGCGCCGCGCTCAAGGGACCGTACGTTGATGTTAACGCCGAGGGGAGGAAGGTCTACGCCAGAGAGAAAGATAGAGAGACTATGACATTGAAGGTGAGGCTGATTTTGCAGGTTGCACGAGAGGCGGGACTTACGCATTTGGTTTTGGGCGCACTGGGGTGTGGTGCGTACGGAAATCCTCCAGGGGAAGTGGCGAAGATTTTTAAGAAGGCTATCTGCGGCGATAAGAGGAAGCATGGGTACGCGGAAGGTATTGAGGAGATAGTGTTTGCTATTTTTGACGATGGGGAGAATCTGAGGGTGTTTAGGGAGGAATTTTCGTAGTCTGTGTATATAGCGAAGGAATTTAACTTAATAATTCTATAACTAATATTATATTATCTAAGAAACGCAATATAACTTCAGTTATATTCCTTAACTCCATCACAAGTATTACTCGCTATTTAAAAAGGATACTCGGTACCTAGTATTATCTCTTCGGAGTTGTTATCCAGTGACTCAATATGGGGCCTATCGCCGACCCAGTTCAAATTATTATACTGTTCAGGAGTAAAATCGGGAGTATATGTCATATATCCCAATACACTCATGTCGTCCGCCATGCCCTCGGCCATTGGAGAGTGTCCAAAGTGGCTCTCACTCGGAAAAAATGGTGCGAGATCGGTCATCTGCCCCGAGCTTTGATACGCAGATTGATTCATGGCTATTGGAATACCAGTCAACGAACTGGAGGGCTCTTGAGACGGCAGTATTGCCTCTGACGGCAGCCGTTCCAAGGTTTGCGTCCTTATAGATTTGGCTTTTTCCATCATTTCGAGCAAAAACTCTCCATTCTTTGATGTTTTGTTGTCGTCCGTCCATCGTTTGAACGCATTCTCTGTAACGTCCCAGGCACGCTCAAGTGTGTCGCTGTGTTGGCTGTGGCATAGTTCGTTGAGAAGAAATGCGAGAGGATGGTATTGGAGATATGCTGTGAGAAGCCACTTCCATCTTTGGGCTTGGGGCTCGGCTTCCAACCGTCGTGGGGTGTCGACGATGTCAATGGCTGTGAGAAGTATCTGGTTGCGAGTAACGTGGATTCCAGATGATGAGTTAGATGATAACCACTCATCGTTATATAATTTGATCCACATCTCAGAGATCATAACATAACTGACATGTTGGGCGAGCCAGTGAATCGGTTGGTTATTGTCGCAATGTCTCAGGTGATCTCTCTGTATCTTGAAGCCACACTCATTTATCATCCTTTCTTTCTGATTCTGGGATAGATCGCCTTCGAGCAATCGACTGGTGTTGGCTATTACAAAACGTATGAGACAGAAGCTCATCTCTGTCCAGCCTTTGCGAGCAGCGGGAGCTATCGTCATGGCTGGATCTATATCCTCATCGTTGATGCTCAGAGGGAGCTCCCAATCTTTCATCGGGTCAGGTGAACACGCATCCTTGCCGTGATCATCCGATGCTCGTCGGTCGAGATACCAAAGCTGCCACCTCAAACGCTTGTGTATCTCTTTTGCAAAAGGTGACGAGTTGCTGGAAGGAATACACAGTCGTCTGGCCAATCCTGTCAAGGCCCACACTAGCTTTGCGTCTTTTGCATAGCGGGCAAATGATATAAATAAGACAAACGCTTGAAACGTGACTAGATCATCTGTCGCTAGAAAATCTGCCGCAGTTAGAGCCTGTTCTGTAGCAGCACAGTACATCGCCAGTGTTGTAGTCTTATCCATCTTGAAGTATTCTTCAACATCCTCGGCTGACATACTGGAGATGGATGAGAAGTAGATGGCGAATAAGAGCGCCCTTTGGCCATTACTAAGAGAGCTCGGGTTTTTAACTGCCTTGCGGAGTATACTTTGTGCACTTGGTGTGTGCACAACTTTGGCCAGCTGGTCAACATTTTCCAAGAATGCTCGCCAGCATATCTGAGTTTGGGCAGATGAAGGAAGCAATGATGCAGTTTCTGACGCATAGTGGTTGAATAAAAATATCCCCCCTGACCAAGATGTATCTATACGTTGATTATTTGCAAAGCTTGGCTCAAAGCCGTTGATGAATGTGGCTGAAGTGATCGGCCTGTCATGGAGTGTGTTAAAGCCCAGTGGCCGTGCCCTGTCTCTTATGGTAATCAGGTTTCCTATGGCTTTTTCAAGGGCATCCAATCTGCTCGCATCCCCATTGCCTTCTTTGAGAGCGTTACTTGTTTCGGCGAGCTCAGCGGTCTCAGATAGAGGGCCATTCTGGCCATTGATCGAACTGGCCAAGTCTTTGAGAATATTCTCCGCCTTTTTTATTCTTTCATCTAACGATAGCAAGATGTCTGCACTACCGCCTGTGTCTTGCAAAAACGCGATTGGCTTCTTTCGAGGCCGGGGGCATCTCCTGATGGGTGACGGGTACACACATTCGAGTGACCACAGCGTACAATTGGTACAAGGTGAACCTTTATCGCACTTTACTTTACGCGTGCGGCAAGATATGCAAGCCTTTGGCTTCACAACGACCGGAGGAGCTGAGCTAGGCAAATCCGGACCAGAAGGTTTAAGGGGACGCATAGCCATAGCTAAGTGAGACTCCTAACTCTCGGTAACTGGTGTCAGCGTGTGCTGTACGAAAGGTTGAGAAACGCAATATGATAGTGACGCCGATATGCAACGGAGAACTCACGGGTTTCTCGATCATTTAGAAGAATACACCACATGCTTGGCCAAACCGGCTGTTGTAGCATCCGTCCTGAGTTGTAATCAGTAGTTGCTCATAATGTGTCGTGGTCGTGGCTGTGCAGTAACCCAAGACGTGACCAAGACGGGAATCTCGCATTTCTCGGAGTTTAACGCCTCCCGCGATCCTATTGGTCGGCCACCGAACGAATCGTCACTCTGATCATTATAATCATAACGCTTTCTCGAGTCAACGTGAATCAATGGGGTTCTCGGTCCTGTCGTCGGGCCAAGCTATGCCTTGGTCAATCAAACAATTTGAGGGATTGTATGCTCTCTGTGAGGTAGGCCAAGATGAGGGTTGGTGGTATAAATGAGAGTTTGTCCCTCGCTATCGAACATAATGAGCAACTCTGTCAGATTTTCTTCCCATCTTGCTCAATTGATTTAATGGACAGGAAGCACAGCATTCCATAAACAATTAAACATGCGCTACTCGATTTCTACGGGTGTATTTTTCAGCTTCGTTTTTGGTATGCAACATTGATCACATCCAGTTGAATCATTCCACCTCTTTTGAGAACAGTAGCTAATCACCATCTCACGCACAGCGTCTCTCCTTGAAAATGTATCAGCTGGAGAAATTATATTTGCAGACCTCCCATTAGTGCCGAATTATGCCAAAGCCCACGGCATACTCATGGGCCTCGCTTTCGTGGTCGTTCTACCAAGCGGGGCAATTTTCATGCGCCTGCTGAAATCCAAAGGAAAGGCGACTGTCTGGGTTCATGTCGGTGTCCAACTTGTGGGCTGGGTGCTCATGATTTCAGGGCTAGCCATGGGTACCAAAGTTGGGAAGATTTTGGATAGAGTAAGTCCCCCGCAGAGCATGTTATATACTGGTAATGATCATGTGGCTAATGACAAACAAAGCTTGAGAACAATGCTCATACGATTTTTGGGACTGTTGTTGTTGCCCTGATGCTTTTACAGCCCGTGTTTGGCTATTTTCACCACCGCAGATTCATGGCCACCCAAAAACGAGGCAAGCTGACTCTCTTTCACGTCTGGTACGGCCGCATCCTCATTCTTCTCGGGATGTTAAATGGCGGGTTCGGTCTGAAGCTGGCTGCAAACTCCACCGGAGGGGAGATAGCTTATGGAGTTGTCGCGGGGATCATAGGTGCAACTTATCTCGCGGTTATGGTGCATTTCGAGATAACTGGCGGGAGTAAGACCAGTACGAGGACTCCAGAGGCTGTGATGGAAGAAACGTCGAAATCGCAAAGAAGTTGAATAAACCGGCAGGGTTAGTAAATAATGGTCTTTTCAAAGAGCTTATCTTGAGAAAGGATTGTACTTGATAGTTAATAATAGGGCTGCGTGGGGCAAAGATTGGCCGTATTACAATGATGCAACTTTTAGAGATGGGGAAGTCTTGGCAGCTGAAATCCAATGTGAGTCAATTTGGACCACTAACCGACCAGACACTTGAATAAGTTTTGTGGTTGGTGCCTGTTGCCTGTGACGATCATCAGATTGGATTTAAATTTAAACATTATAATATCTTCGAATAAGACAGAATGAGTTCAGAAGCTTCGCCTACTCGCATACTCCTCATCATCGACGTCCAGAGATGCCTTTTTGATCCTCGAAACCCGGTCCCTGACTCAACAAGGATCCTCCATAATCTGGAGACTGTGCTCGCTCGAGAGAGGGCCGCTTCCCCGCCGACCAAAGGTAGGTCTCACTTCAAATCTATGCTACTTCCAAGACCATTCGACGTATTGGGATTATCCGTGGCTGAGCTCTTGGCGGGCAACTTTAAAACAACTACATGGGTTACGATAGCTGACAAGCGGAAGTAATTTGGATTCGGCACAATGAAGATGACGATCCCGAGTTCAGGCCCAATACCGAGCCATGGGAAATTGTGCAAAATGATGCGTTTCGCATCCAGGAAAACGAGGTGATAGTTGACAAAACAACGCCAGATTCGTTTCATAAGACATCGTTGGCATCGCACATTGAGACTGCTGGATTTGACCCACAGACTCTGCAGTTAGTTATCATTGGAATGCAGAGCGATTTCTGTGTTCAGACTACTGCAAGAAGGGCCGTTGCAAGATATCCCTCTGCGCGAGTATCAGTTGTGCATGGTGCTCATGGGACGTATGACGACGAAAGTAGTGGAAAGAGCGCGGAAGAAGTCTCTGCGCAGATTGAGAGGGAATTAAAGAAGGAGGGGATTATCATTGAAGATCTTAGTTAAGGGATGCAAGTCACACAGGGCTCTGTACACTTCCATTGTGTCACATTGCAGGCACAGAGTCTTAGTATTGTTTGCCTCGCATATATAATCATTCATAACTGGTCATGTCTTTGCGTCTATCTTCCTTGATAATTCAAATTGGCTGTCTGTATATTGGAAGTCTCTATACTTAGTTCCATTTCATTGAATCGTAGAGTTTCGCTGACCTCGGAGAGTGATAAGTCGTGAAGATGTATCATTACGGGGACCAATAGGGCCCCGGAATCTCGCAGGTTTGATAACGATGGTGGTAATCGAATGCAGAGAGAATACCAAACAGATGAACTACTGTTGCAAGGACGACCAGAACATGAAAGATCTGGTGGGAGCATCCGAATATATCAAACTTGCCAGGCCGGAAAGCCTCGGGAATCCGCATCTTGAAACACTTATCAGTATTCTTCTCATATTACACATACCATTGGGATTTCAAAACTAACAGTGTAAAACATTGTGCCCAGTATCAACAACAGCCCTTCGGCGAGATAATATGGCATGCCAGACTGCTTCGACATTTGGGAGAAGCCGATAAGCTTGACGCCGTGGGCGATAGGCAGGAAGCCGGAAAGTCCGGTACAAACAAATGTGCAGACACGGAAAGTACGCCAACGGTCACCCTGGAACCTGGGGTTTAAAAGGATGAATATTGATGCAGAGCAGAGACTGGTTATCTGTGTGCAAATATTAGCTCAATCCTGTCAATACAGGGTCATCACATGTACCATGGTAAAATACACCTTTTGCAAACCTGGTTCGCAATAAAATCCCACATAGATCCCAGATACGAAGTCTCCAAACGTCAACACAATTATACCGACGAAATCAAGCTGCAGCCATATATGTGACACGAGGGGCGAGTGGCTCAGGAATGTATGGAACATCGCCGACAAGCAGAAACATGTTACTGCCGTCAAAAGAAAGAACGCAAATATCAGGCGGTCGGAAATTGTGGCCATTGGGTAGCTGGCCTCAAAGTATTGATAGATCATGACTTCGCCTGCCAGGAAAAGAATCCCGGGCAGCAAATGTGAGTATATGTTGACCGTCTCATTGTGCAGGTACAGCCAACTAGCGAAGCATGCGTGAGCAGAATTTGATTCCGGGCGATAGCCACGAAGAATAAATGGGCTATCTTTCTGCCATTCTGCCAACTCGTCGAAGGAGAGGAGTTTGGGACGATAATATTCAAAAATTTCGGGGAAGGGCGTTACGGGTGCCTCATCCACCAGCTCTGTTTGTACAGAACCATACTGCTTTCGTTGGCGCGACATTGAAACGATTTAGGAACAATAATTTGCAAAAACAACGCTGAAGGGCCCAGTACTTTGATCTATAGTCTTGTTTATTTATTCACATGAATATGGACAGAGGTGAAGCCCGCGAAGGTTTTGTCAGTGAATCACGACTAGTCTTTTCCTCCTTCGTACAAGCACGCTGTGCTTAATACTATGTACCAACACATAACAAATATAAGGGAAGGTACAAGGACCATAGTTCTGTGCCAGTCCACACTTGGTGAGTGAGCGACAGTAAGTTTCACATTTGATGACTGAAAGACAGTTGTGGACAAGCCCTGTGGGTAGGGTGGCTGACCGACCTCGGGCCGTGCTTCCCATGTGCTCCATGTGATTGATAACATTGGGCGCTACTAAGCCAACACAGTCTCATATTTTGATCGCAACACCCACGAATTACAGCGACCAGTCTACACACGCTCTATATAATACAGTAGATTGAGATGGAATTGAGGTGCGAAGTGCACAGACTCGTCGTTGGCATAAATAGAAAAAGCTTTTCTTACAACTCTCAATGTGCCGACAATCCGCAGAGACTCCGATCCGCACCGATATAGGTTACTAACAACACGACATGGGAGTATCAACACCGAGCGTGCGCGGTTATCATCCAACGTACAAAATTACATCGCCAGCCTCTACAGCGGCTTCTTGGCTTTCACAGCCTATGTTGGATATAGATCTCTCGTGGGTTATGAATGAGTCCTCCCATAAGCCGGCGCAATAGGGGCCCGATCTTGAATTAATGACAGCGCAAAGCCCGACAATCCATTGAATGAAAACAATCATATCTATGATCTATGATATTTGCGTGAATAGCACTAAAACTTCTCAAATCAACCTGCAACATCCAGAGAGCCAAGGCCGATTGTACGTAAAACGTCCATACATACAGGGCGTGTTTTAATAACAGCCATACATCCTGTGTGACGAAATATGCACGGAGATTTCAGGACATCTGCTGTACCTGAGCAGCTGCGCTGACCACACATTCTCAGAGTGAGATTTCCAAGACTACTGTACCTGAGCAACGGCACTGAACAAGTATTCTCCGGGTGAGATTGCCAGAAACTCAAATTAACGCTGAAGTTAGAGTCACTCGCACGAAATAAAATTATATGTTTCTCCCTGCTTTCTCTATTTAGGCCCTACGGCCGTATCAGCTATCCATTGCTCCATATACCGGCAATAAGCAAACCAGTTGCATATCCGATTTACTGTGGGTGGGTATATCCGTGTAGCAGTGTAATGTCGTCCTTAGTTCTAGGACTCGTGATACGCTCGCCCTATGCTGTGCGATGTCTCATATATCAGTCATTTACGTAGTGAAGGTTCAGTTACTCAACTGCAGTGTTTACCACAGGTCTCTAGTGCTGATTAAACACCTCACGAAGTGATACAAAATGAGCGGTGCGGGCTTTGCTCAACGAGATAATTGAAATATAAAACCTCAGCTATGTCCTCCAAATTAGCAATCAACAACTCACAATCCAGTAGCCCCATCAAACCAACACAAAACACACTTACCCACCATCACAATGCACTTCCTCGCCCTCCTCCTCCCCCTCCTTGGCCTCGCCACCGCCGACACCCTCACCCTCTCCCTCCACGCCCACAACTGCGACGACCCCCCCTTCCAATCCTTCACCATCGGCAACCTCCACGACTGCCACAACTCCAACCAAAAATTCGAATACTACCTCCAGCACAACATCGCGCAAAGCTTCTTCAACCGCAATCTCGGTATCCGCGCCTACGCCGATCCGAACTGCCAGGGTCCGTCCAGCACGCATCCGTTGTCTAATGCGAATGGGTGTGTGCATGGGGCGGGGAAGAGTTTTCAGCTTTTGGAGATGTGAGTACTAAGTAAAGTGATGGAGAGGATGGTGCTAATGGGGGGGTAGAGGGTCGTAGATTGTGAGAGGGTGGGAGAGTGGTGTGCCTCTTGCGACCTGGAAGGGGGGGTTGGCGGGGTTGGTAGCCTTGTCAGCCTCGTGTGGTTGCGAGGGGGACCCCACCACCTTGTTTCTAGACTTGGAGATGGAATAACGCACGATCTTCTGTACTCGAGTGGTTTTCTATACTTTCTATTGATGTTCTTGTTTCGTGAATCCACAATTGTCGTTCTTTAAATTTAAATGCTCTTCTGCTATTGCCTTTTTTAGTGACTTTTATGTGGTGAGTACTCGTGTCTTGGTTGGGATTGTCTCAGCACAGGGCCTCTAAACATATATTGGCAACTGCACCACACACAAGTGTATCAATATATCAGCTTGTTTATATCCCTCAAGCTATCTACTCCCCCTCAAAATCCTTCCCTTTCAAAAAGAAAATCATTTCTCAAAAACGCCAAAAATCACCCCCAAAGTTGGCACGTACATTCCGTACATAAAATATCCAACAGCAGCCTCCCTATATCCAAAAAACAAGGATATCCCAAAACTAGTTGTGTGTGTGTGTATCGCCCCAAAAACAAAACAAAATTGCTCATCTCGCCTTTTTTTTTTCAAGTCAAGGTCCAGATAATCTCATAATCTACCAGGTCGGGACCGGCCCATTTCTCACCATAGGCATTCGTTCGCTTTCCGGCGAAGAAGTCGTTGTGTGCGCGGCGGAGGACGTCGAACCATGACGATGGCTGCGGCGGTACCGACCACTATAGTGCGTTAGTACCAATATACCCATGGACTCCTAGTCCTCAAACATAGTATCAAGCTTACCTGGTTATGCACATGATACGCCCACGCGCCCCTAAAGAAGTGTTCCAGCGTCCGATTCGTCGGAGGATAATTGTCCTCCCAAATCCTATACTCCGCCTCAGCAAGCTTCTTCCTATCGAACTCCTTCACCGTTCCCAGCCCTTCCTTCTTGACGCCCTTCAGCACCCGTCCACCCACACTCTGTCCCTCAGCCCCGTACTTCAGTATCTCCTCTGCCTTCGGGCCATCATAGCCCTCCCACTCGTCATCATGCGGGAAGGCATTCGGCTCCCCCTTGAACACGGCGCTGTAGTCGCGTAGACACGGCACGGGACAAGGTTTGTTGCCCTCGTAGTTCCACCAGATCGGGTCGAAGAAGGAGGACTCGAGCATCTTGAGCTCAGAGTTCTTCTTGTCTTTCACGGCCATGAGACCAATGACTTGGGGGTGGAAATTCATCCCCATGCGCACGCCTCCGCGGAGGAAGTACGAGCTCAGACTGGTATTCGCGCCAAGTGACAGGACAGCGGTGTTGTAATCTTCAGGGTGGGGATACTGGCCCCAGCGCTCGGCGAATGCGTCGGTGGGGTTAATAAGCAACGGCCTCATGTCGCGGAGCAATATGACGTCGACGTCGAAGTACGCACCGCCGTAGAGATGCAGCACCACGAAGCGGACTGCATCCGATACCGCGACCGGGAGAGAAGTCTTCTGGTTCTCCGAAAGAACCAGCCACTCCTGGCCCTCGGCGTCGCGCACCAGTCCGTCTGCAAGGGCTACTTCGCCCGCGGCATTGGGCTTGCCGGGGTTAGAGTAGTAGATCCCCCCATCCGCGTAGTCGACTTTCGGGAGCGGGATCCGCGACGGGAATTTCCACTCCTTCAGCACCAGATCGCCGCGCTTGATCAACGGGAGCATACGCTCGAAGATAGGATCACGAGTCATCATCGCCGCGATCGCATAGGGGTCCTTGTCCGAGTCAATCCAGATCCAGAGGCGCGAGCAGGGCAGGTTCTGGGTATAGAGGTACGACTTGACGAAGAGTTCGAAGCGCCATGTCGCTGGTCCAGACCAGTACGCATGATGCGGTATGATGGGCCCATGACAGGCTCCAAGGTTCTTCTTCGACGCCGCCTTCGCTTTGGGGTATTTCGCGAGTGTGTTCCCGCTACCGTCAGCGTTGAGGTATGGTGCATTCCTTGGGGACTTTGCGCTCGCGCGCTCCGGTTCCTCGGGGAGGAAGAAGTAATCCTCCTCCCCCGTAACAAGGTAATCCAGACACGCCTTCCGATTATACATCTTATCCAGCTTCTCATACGACCCCCTACACGTCTCCACCAACTTCGTAATATCCGCCACAGTATCGACATCCGGTCTTTTGCCCATATAATCGTCCTTGAACTCGATATTGCTGACCGGGCGGTTAAACCAATTCGCATGCGGATTTATATTCTTCAGCTTGAGCGTCGTAGGCGGCTGGCCCGGCGAGAATATCACGCCCTTCGTCTCGTCCTTGGGCTCCCCAGTCTTCAGTCGGTGCTTAATCACATATTCCGCTGACGCTGCCCGGCCCGTCTGCACCACTTCCACGATCGTGTACAGTGACGTATACACCAGCGCCGCGACGAGCAGGTTCCGCAGCAGCGCAAAGAAGCCCTTGGCGAACGTGAAATCAGCCATGGCAGGCAGGCGTACGGAGCGTCGTCGCCAATGCGTCCGTCGTCGTTGTGTTGGCAGCTGCTACCCCACTTTCGGTATGTCTCGAGGGGAGGGAAGCTGGCGGTTTTATGGAGCGGGTTGTGCCATGTAGGACCTCGTGTCGGCTGGTTTCGTGGCAATCGTCGTTGGGGAGGCAGCGCAGTCACGAAGGTGAAGGAAGGTGGTGCGCAGCATGCAACAGCAGAACCATCCCCCGTGGCCAAGGTTTCTTGGATGTAGGAGCCGACAGACGAACGTCGAAGGGGTCCGCGCTAACCCTTGCTTCTCGGTTCCTGTTCTCCGCGGGCGTTTGTCTCTCCCAAAACCCTGCGTTAAAAAGTTGGCAGTAAATAGCAGAAGAGATATAAGCGTAAGCAATAGATAAATAACCCCCTCAATTCAGCAATACAGCAATAAGTGACGGTGGTAGATACAAGTGCAGAAGCAAACCGCACCGACAAGGCTGAGGTGTTGAGGATGCCCATCTCAGGAGCTGTTGGCTGAGGGTTCGCTTTAGCCTAATACGGCAAGGTGCGCGGTTATCTAGCGTACTGTTCTGGTGCTGCGCCGCCTGCGACACCCATGTGAGAAAACAGGGGTCCACACTGTCACATTGTGCTGTGTGGTGATTGTCGTATTTATCACATATCGCGTTCGATAAACACCGATGCCGATGTAGAGTGCTGCGGACGACACGAGAATTCCGGGGTTTTCGATATTTCCAACTTTTTGGGATTTTGGCAGAAGGGAAATGATGAGGGGGATATGGACGCGGAGAGGGTATCGCGTCTGCAGGCCCGCAAGCTGCCGTTCGTTCAGAAACTACAGTGTCATCCACAAACCAGTATTTGAACGCGTAGACGTGCCCTGCGGCGTCAGCACTCCCATCACCATACAGTAACGTAACCCTAAATACCCCCCCAAGTCCACCCTCTAACACAGATATAGAATCCACAACCCCTCCCCATCCCTCCCCCTCCTGCTCCACATCACC